>JBBPQL010000114.1:0-56681 GCA_038092515.1 Boletus subparvulus | reverse complement strand
ATACTGAACTCTAATATCAGTACTGTATAGTATGATAAGAGATAAGAGTGATATCAGCTATTGGCTGATAAGCGTTACATGTGTCATGATAGCGATAAGCATGTCAAATGACATATGAGTAAGACCATAGATAAGAGATAGCTTATCTGGTGATGAGTAATATGAATAGCGTAAAGATGAGGTCATAGACCGTTCTAGAATCTGGTATCAGGAATAGAAACTGAATATGAAATACCAGGATTCTCAACAAGGACAGGACCGCAGGAAGAGGAGGAGTGATGGCAGGAGTGCCAAGGCACCAGGCCGGGGAATGCCGGCACAGCATAGAGCACAGCCCGGCAGTAGAGTAGAGGTTGTCCTTTCCCACATCGTCAGTAGCAATCAGCGGGCAAGAGCCCAGGATTCTCCCTCGTGTCTAAGTCTGGCCGGTCCACCGTCAGGTGCAGAACAAGATTAGCCAGCTTCAGAACACACAGAGTGTGTGGGAGAGGTCGAAAGGGCTGTCAATGAACTCGAAGCGTGCGGGGAGTCCGACACCGGAGCCTAGTGCGAAACGTCGCTGTGGTACCCCGGCTGCGTCTGGATCTGGGGTTTGACTTGTCTTGACTGTTTTCTCCATTTCTGAATACGTGCTCTCTTTTCTTACTTTAGTACAGATTTTTTGTTGTATTTTGTCACCTGTATATCCAGGATATTGTCAGCATGATTCAGCCCACTTGCATGTACTGATGATGATGCATTGTGTCGCGCTGTCGCGGTCGTCCAATGTGCGTTCTGGGCTGCTAGCACTACAGGACTTCCCGGATACAAGATCAATTCCCGGTGCATCCAGGTTTGCTGCCTTTTCCTGATCCGTGTCCACGGGGGTTCGGGCATAAAGGTCGACATGGACCAGCTCGATGTTTTCTTGTCACGGTGCGCATTCACTTTTTTGACTTCCATTATTGCACTCACAGTAGAAATCAGCAAGAAGCGGACCGTGCAACCATCTGGATCGTGTTCAGTTTGCCGGCATGGACGTTGCGCTTGCGCTCCAGTACTGAAGATGCGAGTCATTGAACCAAGCATTTCGAGTTCGCGTCATGCCTGATACACCCGTTCGTGACTAGGGCCTCCCACGTCCCGGTCGATATTGTGACATAGGTACTCAACGATGTGACTGTGGCACGCTACGCCAGAGGCTCAGAGCTGTTCACCATCCCTTTCTTGTCACAAACGTCATAAAAACGACCACACTTCGTCGGCCGTCCAGCTATGTCCCAGTGCATTTCTTGTTTCTTGAGCCCATGACTGTGGGGCGATTAAAACACGGTACTCTGGGCGTCACTAGTTAGTTGGAGCGATTTCCACTCTTATTCATCATCCCTCCTACATTGGGGACCAAAGGCAGCTTGGAACGCTGAACCGTCACACCGCTCGAGCTTCGAGACCGACTATGTTGAGTTGTAGCGCACGTCGCAGGCCCGGTGGCGGAGAACCGGGACACGGACGCTGCGTTTATCCTGGGAGACGTGGGTGCGCAATGCGACGAGGGTTCGTGGAGAAGACACCACTTGGAAAAACGTGTCCATTCCTGCATCGTCGGATATGTCATCACCATCCGACGTCTCTACCATTCGTGTCGGTTTCTGTGAGATTATGTGTTGTGTCGCGCTGTCGCCACCAATGGTCGATGTGCGTTCGGGGTACTAGCTTCGCGAGCAGCAGCAGTAAGATGTGTATTCGGAGCATTGGAAGTTCACGCGCGAGAGGTCGCAGTTCTCATGGAGCGCTCAACAGCAAATTAAAGTTAGGGTGAACTTCCCGGATACAAGATCAACACCCAGCCCGGGTGCACCCAAGCTCACCGCCTTTTCCCAATCCGTGCCCACAGGGTTCGGGCATGAAAAGCCAATAGGACCAGCTCGATGTCTCTGTACACTCTCTGCGCAATCGAGGTAGAATCCTGCAATATGAAGTCAGCCAAGATATGACGCGCAAATTGCGCCTTCTATGAGGTTATGTTTCGCCAATGTCCACCGTCCTACCTACTTAGGGGATCTAAGGAGACATTAGGCGCTGGGATAACAGGCGCTGGCGTGAGTGGACCCACAATGAAACGTAATGTTGATTCCCAGCTCTCTGCATCCAGGCTTACCACGAGTCAACCAGGACACTGTTTCTTGACACTGCGAGGCCTACCGGCATGCACCATTGGGGAGGATGTCGTCAACGAAGGCCAGTGCGTACTAGCCGTTCTCACCAGTGATCGTACAATGCTGAAAATTCAGTAAGACCATCCAATAGTGGTGAAAACCGCTCACCCTGATATAACCTCGATCGCTTTCCATCCTGATGGAATGCATTTATTGAGTGGGAGTACGGATGGGGTTCGACGATGGCGAGTTCCGGATGGTCAAGAGGTGGGAAACCGAATGGGAATGGAGATCAAAGCCATTTCTGTGTCGAGGGATAACAAGTGGATAGTTTGCGGGACTATGAAGGGGGCAAGCGTGTGGGACGGAGAGATGCGTGAAAAGGCCATCGAGGTGGAAAGCATCGAGACTGTCGTCGCAGTGGACATCTCACCGGATTCAACCAGGTTTGCTACCTGCACCGGAGTCTCTGACAACAAAGCGACTATCTGGGACATCCTCACTGGGGAGAGATTGGTTGGCCCACTCCTCCATCTTGGTGAGATCACCGGAGTCGCGTTTTCTCCGACTGGCGAGCAAATCGCCACGGCGGGTGGCCAGTATCAGTGTATCCGCATCTTCGACAGTCGCAACGGTGACCAGCTCATCACTATAGGATCGCTTATTGAGCCACCATACAAGTATTCACCATCGTCTTCTGTTGCATGGTCGAAAGACGGGAAGCAAATTTTCGCTCAAAGTTGTTACATTAGTCAAATCACGATTTTTGACGTGTCCACCGGGTCCCTGCTGGCTAAATCACCGAGTCAAAAGAACAACGTCCACGACTTCGTGTCTATTACTCTAGCCGCCAATGGGAAGTTCTTTGCTGTTTCCGCCGAACCTTGTATCTCGTTCTTGGACACATCTACACTCACTCAGATCGGCCCGGTTGGCATCGAGGACACTGAAAACGCAAAGTCGATTGCTCTCTCCCCAGATTGCAGCTATCTCGCGACCGGTTCATTTTTTGGGAGTATCACGATTCGTAATCTCAGCGATATCCTGCCCGAGTCATATGGTTCTTTCCATGTAAGCATTCATGCATTCACGGTCTTGGCTTGTCGTTTCACCCCTTGACACACTGCTTTAGGCACCTACTCAAGAAGAACCTGGATTTAAAACGCCTCAAGATAAGCCGCCAGACTCGACTCAGGTATGAGTTTGTCATACTGTCACGAAAGGGTCACACCGACTCATCTATTCCTACACAAGGAACAACCCACGACGTCAAGTGCGCCTGAGTCAGAGACCCACCGCGAGGACGGCGACAATGATTTGCTCGAGGTAAGGGTTTGATCCGTTCCTTTTCGACGCTGGTTTTCATGACGGCTTGAGGTCGAGTTGCCGTCTAGTACACCCGCAGCCCTATTTAATTATGATGAGGTCTGTAATGATTTGAACGACCTCCTGCTTTCGTGCTGACGTCGCTCGAGCCACCGTCCCCACCATCCTCTGGCGGGCCGCGCGAAGTCGAACGCTCATTCCAGACCGCACCGCAGTTGCCAGAGGCCCTGCCTATGACCCCCCCTTCAGAGCCGTATCCAGAGAAACATCGTGATACTCCCGAGTCATCTAGAGTCACACCGGTGTTCAAAAAGTGGCTGCAGACAAGATTCAAGAAAACTAACAATAACCGGGCTTCGCAACTGCCAGATCAACCTCCCACAAAGGCTGGTCGACCCGTCAACCTTTTTAATTCCCAGTCACAGCCAACAGCGAATATCGCACAAAATGGACCGTCGAGGTATGCTGCAGGGCAACGCGTGCGAGTGAGCGTTTTCTCCTTTGGAACAGGTTTGTGGGATGTCTGACGAAACTTGTCAGCGATCGGTCGCAAAACCCGTCAGTTGGGTTCGTTGTTCAGTCCGTTCGTTGGCGCCATTGTTTATCCTCCCTTGCAGCGTAAGGGAGATTCGAAGGCTGCGGACCCCAACAAAGTCAGTAAAGACGCTTCTCATAGCGGACAACAGCCCGCAGGTGCAAAGGAAGTGGATCCTGTGTGTCTCTTTGTAGTGATTGTAGTGCATGTTGTGAACGCTCACGTCCAATCAGGCTCAAAGAGCGAACGATCCTTCTCAGCCCTCAGCCAAGACGGAGGTCCATGTCATGGTGTGTGCGCATTCACTACCTTAGACATCGTTAGAATTGACAGTGCAACAAATGTACCAGCAAGAAGGAGGCAACGCTACCGTTTCGATTGCGCTCAGGTTCAAGTTGCCCGCATGGATGTTGTGTTTGCGGTCGAGCCATGAAGATGGGGAGCATTAATGCAGGCTGGATTCAGGTGTTTAGCCCTTCAGTCCCTACGCCATTCGTCGAGTCTACGTCGTTTCATACGATGAGCATGAATTATTATATGCGCGTCCGCTTCCTCGAATACACAGAAATCCAATTAGGCAGACCGTGGTCGACCGTCTCCTGAACGCATTCAAGGGCCACGCATCCAACTTGGTGTCAGGTAGTACAGCGAGTTCCGCCAGCGAGCGGTCCGACGATGACGAGGGGTATTCCTGACCCTCTCCACGCGCAATTAAAAGGGCTAGCATCGGAGAGCCTGGAGAGCTTTCAGGTCTTTTGGTCTGGGAGGAAAACCCCAGTCGAAGACTCGCGCGGCGAGTTTGCCAAGTCAAATATATCGATACTGGGTGCAGTTCTTACCGCCGGTCACATCACATGGGGAGGAAAGGTGCCTGTCCGAGTGTCCGCAAAGCAAAGGGAATTCTTGCACCAAACTCCTTCAGTTAGAGTAGAGAAAAAATGTACTACTAGTACATGTCCACGTCACTCAAACCACCTCTCTGAATCCTGGTCGATGATCGTTGAAAAAATCATGGACAACTTGAAACACATCCCGACCATACAGATCGAAATTATCCCCACAGAAAGGAAGAAACAACCCAGGGAGACACTTCCAGCAGGAGTGAGAAATAGTGTCATGTTCAGGAGGCAAATTGCGGACTCTACTGCGGCAATCAACGCGTAGGTGAATATGTTGAGGACTAGCGTCCATGTAGTATGAGGGGAACAGAACAGCCTGAGGGTGTCTTTCGGTGATCGCCTTTGGTCGTCGTCCAACGTTCAAACCCTGGGCCTGAGGTCTGGACCCTCAGTCCGAGTGTACTTCGATCCGGCTGCCATTTCCGGTTAGCCACTCTCTACTACTAGTATCCCCCCAATTATGGTCGACATCAAGTTACAAAACATGGCTAAGCGCTCAGCGCTCCGATCTGCTGACCCGGCTTGGCACATGGAGGTGGCGATGAGCCGACGGGTGACGGCGACGGTGAGTGAGGGTGAGGGCGAGGTGGACGAGGCGGCGGCGACGGCGCTCCGGCTTTCAGGCCAGGCCGGCAGATCACGCAGCGAACGGCCGCTTTCCATGACGCTTGGTTTCGCAAACGTTCACTACCAGCTGGGATCCGAGTAGAAATTACTAGGCGCCAAGTATACCAGGCACTGTCAATGGAGTGGACTCGGATTCACAAGGGAACGTAATTTTGATGCCCAGTCAGCATCTGCTTAGTTACGACGAGTCACCCAGGACACTCTGTTTCTTAACACTGCGAAACCTACCAGCATCCACCATTGGGGAGGATGTCGTCGACAAAGACCAGTGCGTACTAGTAGCAGTTCTCAGGAGTGAGTGTACAATGCTGAAAATTCAGTAAGACGAGGTAAAAGTGATCGAAACCAATGGCGATGGCGCGATATACTCGGTCGCTTTCCACTCCGACAGGATGCAACTATTCAGCGGGAAAAAAGATGGGGTTCGACGATGGCAAGTTTCAGACGGTCAAGAGGTTGGGAACCAAATGGGCATGGACTTGAACTTTGGCATATCTGTGTCGAGGGATGGCAAGTGGATAGTGTGTGGGACTAGTCGGGGGGCAAGCGTATGGGACGCGAAAACCCAGGAAAAGGCCATCGAGGTGGAGGCCACAGATTTTGTAGGTGCGGTGGACATCTCACCTGAATCCACCAGGTTTGCTACCGCTGCTGGACTATTGGGCCCTGACTACAAAGCGAGCATCTGGAACATCGTCACCGGCGACAGATTGGTTGGCCCCCTCCTACATGATGGTCACATCGCAGGAATTAAATTCTCCCCGAACGGCGTCCACATAGCTACCGCAGTCAGGGATAGCTCCATTCGCGTCTTCGACAGTCGCAATGGTGACCAACTCATCATCATCATGGCTAATATATCTGCATCGTCGCCGTCGACTCCCCTTGCGTGGTCGAATAACGGGCAGCAAATCTTTGCTGCGTCCAGGGATCGTAAAATCAAGTCCCTTGACGTGTCCACTGGATCCCAACTGGCTGAATTGCAGGTTCACGGCGACGGCGAAGTCATGTCTATCGCTCTAGCTGCCAATGGGAAGTTCCTTGCTACATTCGCCGACCGTTCCATCTCGTTCTGGGACACATCCACACTCAGTCAGATAGGTCCAAACATCGAGGAAAGTCAAAGAATTTGGTCGATTGCTCTCTCCCAGGATTACAGCTATCTTGCGACGGGAGGATTCCGTGGGAACATCACCATTCGTAATCTCAATAACATCCTTCCGGACATATATGGTCCTTTCCGTGTAAGCATTTATGCATCCACAATCTTGTCGGATAAGTCAAATATTGTCTTCCCGTCTTGATATCTCTCTTAGTCACCTGCTCAAGAAGAACCCGAATCGGAAAGACTCACAGATAGGTCACAACAACAAGATGAACAGTCCCATGACAACAAAGCGCTGAACTCGACTCCGGTAGGAGTTGTTATGCTGTAACTAAAAGTGTCATACTGACTCCTTCATTCTTAGGACCATCCCACAACGTCAAGTTTACGTGTGTCGGAGGCCCACAGCGAAGCCAGCGACAATTACCTACTCGAGGTAGGTTTGACCATTTCATTCCCGATGCTAATTTTCATTACGGTGTGAGGTCGAGTTGCCGTCTAGTACACCCGCACCCCTATTTGATTATAATGAGGTCTGTGATGATTTGACCGACCTCCTGCCAGTGCTTTCGTGCTGACGTCGCTCGAGCCACCGTCCCCGACATCCTCTGGCGGGCCGCGCGAAGTTGAACGTTCGCTCCAGACCACACCGCAGTTGCCAGGGGCCCTGCCTATGACCTCCCCTCCAGAGTCAGAGAACCATCGTGATGCTGCCGAGTCTTCTAGAGTCACACCGGTGTTCAAAAGGTGGCTGCAGACGATATTCAAGAAGACTGACGAGAACCAGGCTTCACAACCGACAGCGAATATCACAAAGAAAGCGCCCTCGAGGATGGCTGCAGCGAGACGTGTGCGAGTGAGTATTTTCCTCTGTAGACAAAAGGTGTGTGGCATGTCTGACGAAGTATCTCAGCGAACGGTCGCAAAACCCGTCAATTGGGTCCGTTATTCAGTTTGTTCGTTGGCGCTGTTGTTAATCCTGCGTCGCAGCGTAAAGGATATACCCAGGCTGCAAACCCCAACCGAGTCAGCAAAGATGCTTCTCATAGCGGACAAAAGCCCGCAGGTGCAAAGGAAGTGGACCCTGTGTGTCTCTTTCTAGTGATTGTAGTTCATGTCGCGAACGCTCACGTCCAATTAGACTCAAAAAGCGAACGATCCTTCTCAACCCTCGGCCAAGACGGAGGTCCATGTCATGGTGTGTGCACATTCACTACTCTAGATATCGTTAGAATTGACGGTGCAACAAATGTATCAGCAAGAAGGAGGCGACGCTACCGTTTCGATCGCGCTCAGATTCAAGTTGCCTGCATGGATGTTGTGTTTGCAGTCGAGCAATGAAGATGGGAAGCATTGATGCAGGTGGCTGAATTCAGGTGTTTAGCCGTTCAGTTGCTGCGCCATTCGTCTAGTCTATGTCATTCGCAATGAGCATGAATTCTTATTTTTGCGTCTTCCTCGAATATAATAATTAAGTGCTGTTACGAACGTCATGGTCGTGACCAACCGTCCCCTTCGTCTGCAAGAACGCGATCAGGATGATCCTCGTCACCACTCTCCTCGTTTTCTTCACCCCCGTCACGGTCGCCATTAACTTTGCCGTTATCGTCGTCTGATTCCATTATGTCTGCCCATTCTTCTTCTTCGTCGACCTTTTCGACCTCTGGTTCATCTGACAGCTGTGTCGTCCGAAGAAGGAAACTCAATGAACGTGGGATAGACTATGGTACTAGTTGTTCACTAATATGTCGGACTGTTCTCCAACAAACGCTTTGTCGCCTGACTGCGGAACCCACGAGTGTGGATGATGTCGTCGACGAAGACCAGTACGTACTAGCAGTTCTCGGCAGTGATTGCACAATGCTGAAACTTCAAAGATGAGGCAATAGTGATCGAAACTGGTGACCATGATGAGATATACTCGGTCGCTTTCCACTCTGACGGGACGCAACTATTAAGCGGGAATAAAGATGGGTTTCAACGATGGCGAGTTCCAAACGGTCAAGAGGTTGGGAACCAAATGGCAATGGACTTCACCGTTTCCATTTCTATGTCGAGGGATGGCAGGTGGATAGTGTGCGGGACTATGGAGGGGGCAATCGTATGGGACGAGAAAATCCAGGAAAAGGCCATCGAAGTGCAGGGCACCGATTATGTGTGTGCAGTGGACATCTCACCGGAATCCACCAGGTTCGCCACCGCTGCTGTCAGAGGAAACGGTGATGACTATAACGCGAGCATCTGGAACATCTTCACCGGCGAGAGATTGGTTGGCCCGCTCCAACATGACGGTTACTTCGCAGGAATTAAATTCTCCCCGAACGGCGAACACATCGCTACTGCGGTCCAGAATCGATCCATTGGCGTTTTCGATAGTCGCAATGGTGACCAACTCATCACCATCAAGACTGATATACCTTCTTGGTCACCGTCGACGCTCCTCGCGTGGTCGAATAACGGACAACAAATTTTTGCTGCGTCTAGCGATCATAAAATCAAGTCTTTCGACGTCTTCACTGGATCCCAACTGGTTGAATCGCAGGTTTACGAAGACGGCGGAGCCGTGTCTATCGCTCTGGCTGCCAATGGGAAGTTCCTGGCTACCGGTGCAAAGCGTTATATCTCGTTCTGGGACACATCCACACTCAATCAGATAGGTCCAGTCATCGAGGACAGGCAATGGATTCGATCGATTGCTCTCTCCCAGGATTGCAGCTATCTTGCGACGGGCGGATTCCTTGGGAAAATTACCATTCGTAATCTGAACGACATCCTTCCGGACTTGTATGGTCCTTTCCGTGTAAGCATTTATACTCCATAATCTTGTCGGATAAGTCACATACTGTCTTTCCCCTCTTGATATCACTCTTAGGCACCTACTCAAGAAGAACTCGGATCGGAAAGTCCCAAAGATAGGTCACAACAACAAGTTGAGCGGCCTTTGGCCTCGGACGTCCATGACAACAAAGCACCGAACTCGACTCGGGTAGGAGTTTGTCATTCTGTCACTGAAAGAGTCACGCCGACTCTTGTTGCACTCACAGTAGAATATACCGAAGCGGGCTTCGCAACCGTCTCGATCGCGTTCAAGTTACATTTACCACTGGCAGCATGGGTGTTGTGTTTACGCTCCGGTACTGAATATGGGAGGCATTGATGCAGGTGACAGGATTCAAGATTCAGCCGTTTACTACGCTGTTCGCCTCCACGTCGTTTCGCACGATGAACATAAATATTTTCTGACATGTACGCGCGTCCGCTTCCTCGAATTCCGTTAGAAATACTGTGATCGACCGTCTCCTACGCATTCGAGGACCACAAATCCAACAATTAAGCGAGCGGTCTGACGATGATGGGGTCCGAATGCCATGTGGACTTTAGCGCCAGAAATCCCACACCCTCTCCGCACGCATTTGGGGTTGGGACCGGAGAGCCCCGAGAGCTTCCTGAAAGGCTTTTGGTCTGGGGGAAAACTCCAGTCGAGGAACTGGACTCGTCAAGTCAAACATCTCGATATGGGGTGCCGTTCACGCCACATACATGGGAAGTAAAGGTCATTTTCCGGTCGGGGAATCTCTAACTCCTCAATCGACATCAAGATACATGTGAGCAAAACATGGCTAGGAGGCATTTAGAATACATGAGCATTAATGTGCATAGAGAAAGTGCGTAATAGATCTAGATGATTAATTAGTTGGAACGAGTGAACGAGTAAGACAGTAGTAGGACAAGGCACGTATACAAGACCCCTGTGAATGGCGACAGACTAGATGAGATGCGCGAGGGTGCTGGGATAGATCAGGCGTGTCCATCGTGGTCAATCATACGCTTTCATCGTTTCTTCCAGAGCGTCAGCGTCCACATCGAACGACACATCGAACGACGAGTCGGCGTCCTCACTCCTTTGCGCCGCTATCTCGGCCACGGCCACTTTGGTAGCGCTACCACGAGGGGCCGGTCTCGAACTGGTCGCCGTCGCGGACTTTGTGCCACTCCCGCCCTTATTCACTCCTCCTGCATTGGCGAGCAACGGCGGTCTGAACCGCGGAACCGTTGCTCCCTTGGCACCCTGCGACGAACTATACTGTGAAGACTGGAGTTGTGGGGCACGACGCATGCCTAGTGGCGGAGGACCGGTACGGGTGCGCTGCGTCGGTGCCGGGGGACGTGACACTGTGTTTGACCGCGAGGGCTGTGGTTTTGGTTTGGGCGCTGGGACGCGAATCTGTGGTGGAGGCTCCAGCGCGATAAACGACACGTCCATGCCCGTATCGCTGTCTTCGTCATCCAATTCCATGTACATGGTGGTATCTGCGCGCGAGATCGGTCCGTTCATAGGCCTCTCCCATTCCGTATCGGTGTCGACGAGATCGATGACGTCTTGCATTGGACTGCCGCCGTCGCTCGACGTGGGTTCTGGGAAATTGGCCTTGCGAGCAGTGGCGTTTGAAATGATGGTCGCTCGGGCGGGTAGCCGAAGAGCGGGAGCGAGCTTAAGGTCGCAGTTCAGATTTGGGCTCGGCAGTGAAGTTGGGGTAGACTTCCCGGATACAAGAACGACACCAGGTGCACCCAAGCTTGCCGTCTTTGCCAACGCGCGTCCACGGGGTTCGGGTTTATAAGCCGACATGGACGTGCTCAAATTTTTCTCGGGTGCCCTTGTTGACGAGACGGAGGACGTACTCGAGGTTTTGGTGAGGGGGGGTGGGCTTACATCTTGGGTGTCCAAGCCCGTGCAGCTGTCCATGCCACTCCTTCCCAGGGAGTGCTCTCGCCCCTTGTCCTTATCCCGAGCGACCACTCGCTGTTTCTTCTTCGAGTTCTGGTCCACTTGTTTGGACGCGTATTTGAGAAGGTCGATGAAAGCTGTTGCTTCTGGCTCTCCATCCTGTGTGATATATTTTCCCTTTGAAGTAGATGGATTGGGCAGCGCGGTGGAATGGGACGATGAACGAGGTCTCGCGGAGTGGCGGGGTGGCTGGTTTGTGGCGGATGAAGTGGATGACGCGAGGGGCTTCCGCTCCGCGGCGGAGAGGGGTTTTGCGCGCTTGGACACATAAGGGTCTGAGGCACGGGGTGGCACGGACGCAGGGGAAGGGGAGCCGCCGGAGAGTGGGAGGAGATAAGAGGCATCGGCCGGGTTGTGGCCACTGGAACGCCACGCAGACGCGACGGAGGTCGTGGATGTGAGTGGGTATGTCCATGACATGGGCTCAGGGACGGGCGTGGATGGTCTGGCTGCATGGTGTGGTCAGTCCAGTCGACGCGTCCGGACGCGACGAGGGCGTGGCACTCACACCTCTTGTCGCGCTCTGCCTCTTTCATGAGCGCCTGCAACGCTGGGTTTGTGCTTTGAGAGGCAGCCCATCTGACGACGCCGCCTGGGGAAGTCTGGAAATCTTGGCTGGTGTCCATGAACGCGTCCACTTGGGAGCAAGACAAGGTGGCCATGATCGCGACTAGCCAATCACATGAGGGTCCTCGACAAGAACATGTAATAACTATGCCACTGCTCGATGTACACAGCAAGCAAATACAGTCGACTCCCTCCTAACCACCAGAGTCCATAGATTTTTCAATTTCCCGCGTTGGTTTGTAGGGATATCGAATACAACCCTCTGACGATTTTCACCAAACAAAGAGTCCACGTGCCAGTGGTGTCGGCGTGTTAGTGGTGGACCGTGGTACCGGCATCCGCACACACGCCATACCTGTGTTATCCCAAACTTGAAACCACCGTGTTGACGCAAGTTCGGTGGACCACCATGGATTCGAAAGGTACTTGTGTCTTTTTATCACCATGCAGAGCAGTGAAACAATTACTGGTCCTATCAGTAGAACAGTTACGGGCAGAATCTCCCGTCGGCAAGGGCAAGCAAGGACTAGTAGGAGGGACCAGTTACGTCGAGACGATCGACCTTGATCGTGAAAGTACTACCTGTCTCTTTCTATCGCCATTCAGAGCAGTTAAATGATGTATCTCTCAGTTGAACAGTTGCATTTACGTGCAAAGTCTCTCGTTGCCAAGTTTATGCACAGAAGAGGAAGCAATTACGTCGACGAAGCGATCAACCTTGATCGTGAAGCACTGGAACATTGCCCACCCGGCCACCCCAAGCGATCTGTGTCATTGGCTTTGCTTGCAATTCATCTCAGTGATCGTTACGGCCGGCTGGGGGCGACGGAGGACATTGATGAGGCCATTGTCCTCGAGCGAGAAGCACTCGGCCATCGTCCGCAAGGGCACCCTGATCGGTCAACGTCGTTGAACAATATTGCAGTTGATCTCTCCACTCGGTACAACCAGCTCGGGGAAATGCAGGACCTCGATGAAGCCATTGTCCTCGACCGAGAAGCACTCGGCCTTCGCCCACAAGGGCACCCTGATCGGTCAATGTCGTTGAATAACCTTGCAGTTCATCTCTCCACTCGGTACAACCAGCTCGGGGAAATGCAGGACCTCAATGAGGCCATTGTCCTCGGCCGAGAAGCACTCGGCCTTCACCCGCGGGGCCACCCTGATCGGTCAACGTCGTTGAACAACCTTGCAGTTTATCTGGCCACTCGGTACACGCAGCTTGGGGCAATGCAGGACCTCGATGAGGCCATTCTCCTCGAGCGAGAAGCACTCGCCCTTCGCCCGCAAGGGCACCCTGATCGGTCAACGTCGTTGAGCAACCTGGCAGTTCGTCTCTCCACTCGGTACAACCGGTTCGGGGTAATGCATGACCTCGATGAGACCATTCTCCTCGGCCGAGAAGCACTCAGACTTCGCCCAGAAGGGCACCCTGATCGGTCAATGTCATTGAACAACCTTTCAGTTCATCTCTCCTCTCGATACAACCAGCTTGGGGCAATGCAGGACCTCGATGAGACCATTGTCCTCGGCCGAGAAGCACTCGGCCTTCGCCCGCAAGGGCACCCTGATCGGTCAATGTCGTTGAACAACCTTGCCACTCGTCTCTCCTCTCGGTACAACCAGCTCGGGGAAATACAGGACCTCGATGAGGCCATTGTCCTCGGCCGAGAAGCACTCAGCCTTCGCCCACAATGGCACCCTGATCGGTCAATGTCATTGAATAACCTTGCAGTTCATCTCTCCTCTCGATACAACCAGCTCGGGGCAATGCAGGACCTCGATGAGACCATTGTCCTCGGCGGAGAAGCACTCGGCCTTCACCCGCAAGGGCACCCTGATCGGTCAATGTCGTTGAACAACCTTGCCACTTGTCTCTCCTCTCGGTACAACCAGCTCGGGGAAATTCAGGACCTCGATGGGGCCATTGTCCTCGAGCGAGAAGCACTCAGCCTTCGTCCGCAAGGGCACCCTGATCGGTCAATGCCATTGAGCAACCTTGCAATTTATCTCTCCACTCGGTACAACCAGCTCGGGGAAATGCAGGATCTCAATGAGGCCATTGTCCTCGAGCGAGAAGCACTCGGTCTTCGCCTGCAAGGGCACCCTGATCGGTCAATGTTGTTGAACAACCTTGCAAATCGTCTCTCCACTCGGTACAACCAGCTCGGGGCAATGCGGGACCTCGATGAGGCCATTTTCCTCGGCCGAGAAGCACTCGGTCTTCGCCCGCAAGGACACCCTCGTCGGTCAGAATCATTGGGCAACCTTGCACGCCACCTCTATGACCGGTTCACATGCTCGGAGCAGCTACAGGATAGGGAGGAGCTATTCACTCTCTACACTCAACTCGTACATGTGCCCCAAATTGTGTCTTCCGTTGATCTTTCTGCCGCTAGAGCATGGATCCGTGTGTCTGAGCATTTCCAGCATCCCTCCTTACTTCTCGCATATGAAACATCTCTTCGACTAGTTATTCAACATCTCGCCGCTCTGCCGACATTGCCTCAACATCTTTCCCTCCTGAAAAAGCACACGTCGTCCCTCGCAGTGGGTGCATTCTCAGCGTGTCTTCGTCATCACAGTCCTCCCCGTGCAGTCGAGCTTCTGGAACAAGGCCGGGGCGTCTTTTGGAGTCAGCTTGGTCGACTCCATTCCTCTCTGGGTGATGACATTGTATCAAGCCCGGTAGGAAAGTTGTTTGCAGACGAGTTCACGCGGCTGGCCTTGTTCATTCGCAATGCCCTCAAGTCCCCTGGTCCAGATCAGCATGAACGGTTGTGCCGTCTCAACGTCAAACTGCAGAGAGTTGTGACCATTATTCGCAAGTTACCTGGTTTTTCCCGTTTCCTTCTTCCCTCCTTCTTCCCCGATCTCCAACGTGCAGCCAGTGGGGGACCCGTCATCATCGTCAATGCGAGCCAGTATAGCTGTGACGCGCTCATCGTCTTCCTCGATCGAGATCCAGTTCATATTCCGTTGCATATCTCACAGCAAGATGTTCGAGACCTATCAATGGAGCTCCATGCCTTGACTCTACGCGCAAAGAGGGCCGACGTGACGAAAGAGCTGGCGTCCTTCTTACGCAAAATTTGGGATCAGATCGTTTCCCCCATTGTCGATTGCATCCAGACGACCCATCCATTTCAATCACGCATCTGGTGGTGTCCCACCGCCGAGTTCTCTGTGCTGCCCTTGCACGCTGCTGGTCCGTATAGGAAGGGCCAACAGAATCTCCCTCATCTCTACATCTCGTCCTACACCCCAACCCTGTCCGCCCTCATTCGTGCCAGGCGACACGATCCATCGAATTCTGCAACTGGACAAAAACGTTTCATTGCCATCGGTCAAGCCAAAGCTGCCGGCGAGAGCGAACTCCTTTCCGTAGGCGCGGAACTGGACAACATTCGTCAGCGCGTCGAAGGCCTCGCCACATTCACGCGTATAGATGGACAGGAATCTTGCACTTCTAGGGTCGTTGAAGAGCTTGGCAAAAACGAATGGGTCCACCTTGCATGCCATGGTCTCCCAAATCCGACACAGCCGTTCGAGTCCGCGTTCGCTCTGCACGACGGACATTTTACCATCCAACGGATCATCGGATGTGATTTGAAGAATCCCGAATTTGCGTATCTCTCTGCGTGTCATACGACTGTCGGAGACAAAGAGAGTCCAGACGAGGTGATCCATCTTGCGTCGGCGATGCAGTTTGTTGGCTTCCGTTCCGTGATCGGGACGATGTGGGCAGTGGACGACGGTGAGACGAACAAGATCACGTCGACTTTCTACAAGCATATGGTGGACGAGTCTGGTCGCCTGGATCATACCTGTGCCGCATTCGCGCTGAACAAGACGATGAGATCCGTGAATATACCACTCGATCAACGGATTCTTTACATCCATCTCGGCGCTTAGTTCTAGTATATCCTCGTTCGCTTTCTCGCTTTGTTCGTAATCGCTGTGTGTAATTGCTATCAAGTATGCTATCCTTTATTTTGCGGGTCGTGCGAGGCACAAGTATATGCGTAGTACCCCAGATCCTTGCGCTTATACTACTCTTTGACGACCCCGAATACTCGACGTGGCGTCTTTCCTGTACATAGGTCACGGGTTAGGGGAACACGTGTGACGAGAGACGCGAGTGCGTACCAGGTAAAGAGTTGGTGTTCGTCGTTGGTCGGGACCGTGCCCTGTTCGAACAAGAGACGGAAATTGCCCATTTTGACAAACGACCGGATGAGAAAGGGCGCAGTCTTTGAGAAGGGTTAGAAATAAGATTGAAAATAATGATGGGTGCCTGCTCCGGGGGCCCATCATGAGAAGGAGTCGACGACAATGAAAGAACAGAACTACGGAATCTAGGTCTGCCTGCAGTAGGGAGATCCGTCTTCCCCTCGCCCAATCAGCGGGGGTGCACACTCCCAATCGATACCCTCGGAGGTTCGGTTCATGACCAACAAACTCGCCTTGAACCGTTCCGTTTCGATTGATCCGTGGAAAGTCATGCCAACCGGTGACGGGACGCAGCCGAGACATTCACCTACCTCACGTTCCTGTTCGCTGAAATCTTTGCGGGGGTGGAGTCCGCGTTCTCGGAGAGTAGCCTCTCGATGTTGTTTAGAGATAAAACCGTTCGGGAGTGTTTGGGTGATTGCGATTTTGGCTCTGGGAGAACGGGGTGCTTGCGTGAGTGGACTAATCTCACCGCCCGCATGCCCGCCGTAACGTTGGCAGCTGCAGCCCTCTCTTCGTACATCTTGACGGCCCTCGATATCGAGTGGAGGTGGCGAGGCACTCGTGCACGGTAGGTGAACAGGGCTCGTGACGATGTGGATGGGTTTGGAGAGGGTAAATATGAGTGTGACCAGAGGATATGCGCACATATCAGCAGCAATTCGTTGAACATGACGCATATGTGGTATCGTACCACTGGCTTGGCTAGATCGCCGAGTAAATCATCCTTGGGATGCCCAGAATGACCACCGCGAATATTAAACGCGTCCTCCGCATCCGAGTTGTCGCCTCCGAGGAGGCCATCTTCGCGATCGCCAAAGTCAAAGTCACCAGGGGTACCTTGCGCTCGACTGGCATGGCAGTGGACGTGCGAGTGGGTGCGCGGACACTGGGACAGTAGGCATTTTTCTGGGACGCGGATGCTGATCAGCCTGTGATGGCCGGGCGGGCGGGGTGACGCTCAAGAAATGTGCAGTAAACTTTCCGATTACTTACTCCAGCATTAGCCGACAAGGGAGTGGACTCTGTGTATATGGCAAGTATTTACGCTTTGGGTCGTAAAACCGATTGGTTACCTGCGTCCGTCTTATGGTAAGGTAACGTTCGCCTTTGGGTAGAGGTCCCGGGCGAGGCGACTGGTATATGACTAGACCTCGATCAGTCACCTATGAATGTCGACGATGGGCACATATACCACCAAATTCCGAGTAGAACCCAGTACGAGTTTTTCCTATCGCATATTCGGCGATGAGCCCATTTGAATGGAAGAAAGAACGCACAGGGCAAGCTTATAGTTGACCTTTGGGGTCATTCAAGTTTACAGTACCGTCGTCGGGGGAAGGAAGAACGCCAGGTTCAAAAGGTACGTGACCCGGCATTGCTGTGCACTTGATGCACGAGGATGAGCACAGTGACAGGTCGGACTTGTCCCTGGATCCACCGTGGAGATATCGCTGATCCTATTCTTCCCGAGGGACTCTTCCTTCTCGTATTCCTCGACAGAAATGTGACCATTCTCATACTTTCTACGTAGGCTAGGGTAAGACGGGGGAATGCAGCAGCGTAGAAAACCAAGGTTGCGCCAGAGGAGACGAATCCGACGATATAGAGCCCCATGGCGAGTTTCCAGCGATCCGGAGCTAGACGTCATCGATGAGTGCGAAGCGACGCCCGCATTGCCCAGGCACGTACATGTAAGTGCCATACAAGTACTGGGCAGCCCAACAGACGAGGGTCACGGTGAACATGAGCCAGCGACCAAAGGTGCCATAGTCGGTGGCGGGACAGATGGTGGTGAATATAGCTGTCGTGATCGCAAAGCCGATGCCATTCGCAACGAAGACGACGCTTGCGATGGATTTGGAACCACCCATTCAAGGAGGACGCATTATCCAGCATTATCCCCAGGCATTACAGGATGAGCCTGGACCAACGGTCGGATCGTAGCCCGCGGCATACTGTAGCGAGCCTTTGGAACAAGGTCTGGGTATAACCAAGAGGACCGACACGCCTGTGGGACGGGATGGGTGCGAAGAATGAGACGAAATAGAACGAGGGCTTACGTTGTCGCCATTGTAGTAGACTAAACAATAAATAATGAATGCGGAACTCGCGAGGGGACGACGCAGCTCCTTCCTGGTGACTACAGGCTTGTCTTCCTGCACCGTCGCAATGAGCACGGTAGACTCGTCGGGCGAGTCCTGTACGTTGGCAAACTCTACGAGAGACATGTGGGCATAGATGCGAAGGTGCCTAAAGTGACGGTCGTAATACAAAGCCGAATACACACGTAGCTCTTAATTTTTTCCTATAGTCTATCAGGTCATACTATCACGTAGGTGCGTAAAATAGATGCGTAGATGATCTGTCACAGCTAACTGCTCACGTTTTCTTGCTTGAATTTGATCTCTGAATCTTGCACGTTCCTATTCCTATTTTTTAAATTTGTGTATGTAGGATATCTCGGGTCTGGACTGATCATTCAGATTTTGGGTGTTGCTGACACTCTGTTGATCTATATCCACTTCATGACACCTTTTTTTATTTTGAAAGAAAGGAAGCGCATTTACAGCATATCATCCCCTGCAAGCGGAACACTGGCATGATGTGTTGAGTGGTGAAACTCCGGTTTTGCAAATCTGGTGCAATTAACCTTAACCCTGATGCGGCTTTAAAAGGGAATTGTGTATTATATGTATAACCTATATTGGTCCATGAATTTTCTAAATAAGGGCTTAACGAAATTAGCGCAATATGTTCGAGACGCGAGGATGAGGAAGGCATAGGAAGAGAGTAAAAGTTGATAACCCCTTCAAACAACCATAGCCTCAGACCTATCCTGAGAGGTCTGTGTTGAGTCGTACAATTGTCCAGCTGAGTTCCTGTGGTGCTGCCGACCCTGCACTGCCATCACGTGCCAAGCCTGTTATTTAGGCCATGTCGAGCGACAGAACACGTTCCATGGCCACCCTCGTCCGCGCGTGTGCTCAGACGGATCTCCAGAAAAACATACCCACTCCATTCCCCGCCCAGCTCCTCCACCTGCACGACGACGTCCTCGACGACCTTGCTGCCGAGCCCGTCGACTATGACGACTCTAATGCTGCACGGGCAAGTCCTGCCTGCCCTCTCCGCTCCTCCATCTCCTTACCCCTCCTTCAGATTGCACAGTGCCAGGATGACATCCAGACATCCGTCGCAGCGGTTCATCATTCTTGCTTGATGACTCTCACCAACATTCTTTCCCCGCTGGCCATTGCTGACTCTGAACAGCCCGATGGTGCCGCCATCCCCCTTGACCAGGTACTCGCAGAGTCCCCCCTCTCTTGTCTCGTCCATGCCCTTCGTGCCCGCGACGCCCATCCTGATCGACCCGATCAACCTCTCGGCGAGGCTGCTCTCCTCTCCCAACTACACGAACTCGTAGACGTAATCGTGCCTTCGTTGAACAGACAAGACGCGCACCTCGCACAGGCGATCGTCGCCCTTCTCCTCGACCTCGACCAGCTACCTGCTTCCCTTGCCCTCATCTCTGCTCAACTCGTCTCCCAATCCGACCTTTGTCGTCCCAATGAAGACGACACTAGTCCTTTTCCCAGGTCGGCCTATGACACCATCGCCTCTCTGCAACGACAGCTGTCTTCCTTGCAATTCTCCGTCGCATCCACGTCCTCTGGGTCCAGACCTACACCCGCCGACAGCGTCCGAACCGCTCTCTTGTTGGCGCGTATTGATGAGCAGCTTGAGTCTGTCGTATCCCTCTGCAGAGCCCGCACTTCTTCACCTCCCCAGCACGTCGTGCCAGAACCATCCCCATCTCGTCTCGTGACCCAGCCCTCCGAATCCCAGAACTGGGACGAGGACTGCCGTCCATCCCTTGACGATGCCCTTCCGCCAGACTATGACTCCGAGTATCATCACTACCAGTATGACCGCCCGCCTTCGTACGTCGCCGAAGGCCATCTCTATGAGTCTTCCGAGGAACATTCGACCGACGAAAAGCGTTTGGTTGAACAATACCCTCCAGAGAAGGTCTCGCCCCGCGCGTCCACCTCGGTCTTACCAGCAGACATGGAAATGACAACGGAACACTACCATTCCAGGTCTTTCAATTCCCCTGATCTTGATATGATCACGCACGCCGTCGAGAGGCTGTATGTTGCTGCACCGCAATTAGCAAATCAGCGCGTAGAACTCCGGACAGAAAAGGTTGTGCAAATGCAGAAAGCCAAGGAAGGAAAGGGTAAGGCGCGTACCCTTGCAGACCCTGCTGATCCCGAACTCGACAAGATGCTCGACTTGTTGGGTCGTGCATCGGCGAGGGAAATTCCAGACCAGAGCGCTGTCATTGATCCGCACCGCACAGGCCGCGAAAAGGGCGCAGCTGATATTGAAGAACAGGTAGGCAGTGTTTGTTAGTGATCGATGATTCTCTGAGAGACTGGTTTCAGCGTAGGAAATATTTAGAACACTTAGTTCACCGCACGTCTGCTGGGAGATTGCACGGCCAAGATGCGGTATCATCGCTTGACCGTTCTTCCCCATCATCCTCAAGTGCAGGCGGTGCAGTACAGGACATGGACGAGGATCAGAGTTCGGAGGTACAGCTCGAGGGGAGGGACTCTCGTGATGGAAAACGAGCATCTTACCCCGCTACGCCGAAATCTGGCTCAACGCTCGAACCGCCATCAGAGAGGTTGCGGAACAGGAGCCTCTCTGCTCCCCATCTCGCTTGGCTGCGGCCTAAGGAGAAATCCGGGTGCGCCACTGGCACGACGGAAGGTTTCGGTCCTGTAACGCGGACTCTTTCCTCGGACCCCAAGAGATTGCCACCCTCGGCTACCTCTAACTTGAAGTCTGTTCGAAGCCTTTCGCGGAGATTGCGTGGCGCAAGCAAGAGCCGACCTCCATCCGCTGTTGGAGAGGATGTGAGTCATGGTGCGTCTTTTCTTAATGACTATTGTAGGAGACATCTCTAAATGTATGTTATCAGGTGCGCTTGATATCGCGTATGTGGCTGAACACCACGAGACGCTCAAACATGTCCTTCTCTTCATCGCTTGTGGGTCACCTTCGAGTTCAGCACCTAGGGGGCCATTGGCGGAAGTCCTTCCTAGTACCTCCAGCGGTACACACGGAGATTGTCTATTCCTCAGGCTTGCTGGCACGCCATCTCCGCCACTCGCCCTTCCAATGCCTGTTGTTCCAGGCTCCAAGACGGTCCTCAGTCGGAGCGGCCACTGGGAGGTCAAGGCGAATTGCTACCAAAGTGGTGTTCCGCCAAAGGAAAGCGAGGACGTGGCCCTGCTTCCAGCATCTGAACTCGCCTCTCTCTCCCCGTCGTCATATGCGTGTTCTTCATGTTCCCTTCCTCTCGTCTCTGCCCCACCTACGCGGTACCGTGACCTGCCATCGGAACACTGGGAGGAACTGGTCGATGCGTGGATATGTCATCCTGAAGGACAGACCCTTGCAAAGACTGGGATGCATGGGAGCGACGGTAATGGAAAGGGGGCCGGTTTTGGGTTTTGGCCGACACGCGACGAAGCTTTGGTGGGAGGGAGTTATGTACTGTTCGATGCGCAGGCGGTTGCCGGTGGAAACATCAAGTGTGTAGGGGTTGGAGAGGTGAGTGCTTAATTTATTGCGGCTTTCTCTCCTGTCTTCTGTGCGCATTTATCCGGACGTTAAAGAAGACCATCGTCGTGCTTCCACCGACGCACGCGTTTTCATTCCTCGAAGCCCTCGTTGGTTTCGAGGTGGTGGAACGCGGATCTGGTTGATACAACACGTCCAAGAGTAATTTTACTTCTCTTAAACAACCCTCTTTACCAAGGACAGTGTGTTGGGGGCTACACATGAGGGCACAGCTCATCACGTCGCTTACATTACCATTTATTCTCAACCTTTGGGTTTCATTTTGCTAACAAAAACCATGCATTTAGCGTGGTGGACCCACTCGCCTGGCACGCTGTCTATGTGGTGCTATCTTGGGCAGGCAACATGACCGGAGAGAGGAGGATAGCTCGATTTCACGGATGTATCGGTTGTTCAAGTATGCTATTCGGCCAATCAGCGCTACGTCGCAGTGAGTGGTCTTGTCCTAGGTAAGGCGATCTGATCTGAATTTGGAAATAGAGTCCCCAAGATTCCGATGAGTGCGTTTGTGTTGCATGACATGCTAGAGCATGTTCAGGCTCATGCAACGTATCGATTCGTGTTGTCGGATGAAGAGGACGAAAGACCGAGGCTTTTGGTGGGCTAGCATTTAATGGCTTCTAGATGCAGAAACTTACTGGCCACGGCATAGGTTTGGCTGTTCAAGCCTCGGATGCGGATATCGTATATGCTTCTGGCACCAGCCCTGCTTCCCAAAAGCGGTACGGTTGAAGCCTCCAAAGTGTTGTACAAGATTCTCGGCCCGACGTCGGCCACGTCTGACTTCAAGGAGTGAGTTGGATTGGTCTCATGATTATGTTGACCCTACGCTGACGCGACTGGCGTAGTATCCTGAACAAATACCCCGGGTTCCCTCAGGCAGAGTACCTGTTCTACCCCATGGACGTATGTCGCAAGCTGGCTGCACTCTTGAAGGAGAGTACGGCATCATACCCTCAGAGCATGCGGACGATGACGGGCTTGGATGTGGGTTGGTTGACGATGACGTGAAGCGAGTGGTGCTGGACATGGAGGTTTCTTTCTGGATCGGATCTTTGCATCCTGACTACTATCCTTCAGTTTTCGTGATACACTCTTTTAATCGTTTATTTGGCATGCAAATTTTCTAGTGGATGTCACGTGTTACATTTTGATGGCTGCGGGGATGCCGTGTTTGGAAGTCAAAGTAAGTCGAGGACACGTCGGAACGGTCATAGTCAGTCCACCATGTCGTCCCGGCCCCCTTCTCGCCCCTTCTCGCCCGCCGTGGTACACAACGGCGCCCGCACCTCCACGGACAGCGAGCCAACCACCAACGCGTTCACTGTCAACGGCATGGCCCCGCACGACGATGCCGACCAAGACCAAAACCAAGACCCGGACATGGACCCCCTCGAGCGGCTACAACGCCAACTTGCGCGCGAGCGGGCTGAAAAAGAAGACCTCGCCACTCAATACCGCAACCTTCTCGCCAAGCTGACGACCATGCGTACAACGCTAGGCAACAAGCTCAAGCAAGACGCCGTACGTCCCTTTTTGCCCGCCTGACGTCACGTCACGTCTGGACGCTAACGCATGATCGTGTTTTGCCCAGGAAGAACTCGATCGTCGGGAGCTCCACGTGCAGACGTTGACGGCGCAAAACGAGGACTTGGGCGCGACGGTGGAGACGCTCAAGGCTGAACTGATGGCGTCGCATGCCGAGAACGAGCGGACGGCGAGGGAGCTGGATTTGTTGCGGAATCGGGATTTGAGCGAGAGCGTGGCGAGCGCGCATGCGTTACGGGAGACGTTGGCTGAGTTGGAGCGGTGTCGGTTGGAGAGGGATGAATGGGAGAGGGAGGCGATGCAGGAGAGGCTTGCGGTCGAGGAGGCGCGCGGGATTGCGGAGGCGCTGAGGAGGGAGTTGGATGTGGAGCGGGAGACGCGGGCGAGGGACAAGGGGGAGTTGGACGCGGCGCGGGAGACGGCGGCGAACCTGCAATCGGTGCTCGAGGATTTCCAGACGGGTGCGTGTGCTCGCTTGTTTGGTATGATCGTGGCGCGTGGGCGCGCTGACTTGGATTAGCAAGGGAGCATGAACTTGGCCAAGCGGTCAAGGATTACAAGACGCAATTCGACGACGTCACGCTGTCGTTGGCCGAGTATAAGCGGCGCGCACTCGATGCAGAAGTTTGTCATTGTCCTTTTGCCTTTGGTCGCATTTCTTACTCGTAACTCAGCTCCAACTAGAAGAGAACAAGAGTAACGCATCACGGACATTGGAATTAGAGCAGGAGGTCAAGGAGAAGAACCTCCTCATCGGAAAGCTACGGCACGAAGGTGTTTACACCGTCTGCGCCATATTTTGTATTACCCGTGCTAACCTTGCTCGTCAGCCGTCATCATGAACGAACATCTTATTGAAGCCCTCCGCCGTCTTCGGAAATCATCTTCTGACACCAACGTAGACCGTCGACTCGTCACCAACGTTTTGCTCTCCTTCCTGTCCACGCCTCGCGCCGATCCAAAAAGATTCGAGATGCTGGGGTTGCTCGGTACTATTCTTGGATGGGGAGACGCGGAAAGAGAGCGAGCTGGTTTGATCAGGGGCTTGGGAACAGTATCTAGCGCTGGCGCAACCGGAAATGGAGCCTCAGGAGGGGGCGGGTTGTTTTGGGGGAGGGGCATTAACGGATTAACATCACCAAGTAAAAGCAAGAACATAGAATTGGAAAAGACGGACGAGACCGAGGTATGCTTTTCCGTTTTCTGACTTGGTGATAATGTTCGCTTAACCGTTGTCAGTCGTTCTCCCGTCTATGGGTCGAGTTCCTGCTCACAGAGGCCAACCAGGGCGAGTCCAGATCTCAATCTGGGCCACAGCCATCGCCATCGCCATCCAAGCTTTTGTTGCATGCCTCCAGGCCCAATAGTCCTTCACATACACCCAACCGTGTCTCGCTTTTGTCATCCTCCAACGGAACAACTTCACCGACGGGATTCAAAGGCACACGACCGTTGGGCTCTTGGACGCCCCTCGGTGGTGCTGCAGCGAGCTTGCCCAGTTTGAAGCTGGTACCCCCACCGTCGCGGAAAGGCAAGGAGAAGGAGATCATACCATAACACCCACGGGACATCCATCCTGTGCAGAGAGGTTGTGGCGTATGACACCGGGAGTGGCGGTTCGCCGCAGACTCCCTCATCATCCGGCGGACGTGGGTGCTGGCACGACGAGGTCGTGCCGCATCGTGAGGAAGCACTCCAGTTCCCGCCGTACGTATTTATATTTAGTTGGCCGTGTACATTGATATCATCGACATTGTTTCAGCGGATCAGGCACTTGGACAATTCATTTCGTTTTGCATGGGGAACACAGTGAGACTCGTTTTGACGTTCGAGGCGATATCTTGTTGGGCTCTGACTCTGAGATCGGAGATCTGACGTCTCCGTCGTGCCTCGTTGGCCTGCGGCGCTCCGACAAGTCCGCGAGAACGGTGATGGCCGTAGCGCTCTGCTTGACACCCACTACGCTTGTCGAATGCTTCTGCGGACGTACAAACCCAATGTCGTCGTCCGCTCCAGGCTCCAGCGCACACGCGTTGACATGGCCGTGGTTCGATTGGGGCCACAGATTGGGAAAATTTGTTTGTGCATGTGGATATTGTGTCTACAAACACGGAGTCACATGTTGTACACACTGACGTCCACATGAATAGGGGAACGCAAAGACACACATGATAGAGCACGTACTCAGGTACGTATGTTATTGATGGCATACAGCCGGTCTGAGCGCTCCGCAGGAGCGACGGCGAGCCGGACCGGGAATCGCAGATGCAAGCTGTGGATCCTACCCGAGGGAACGAAGAAGAACACGAGGTACAAAGCCGTCTCGAACCCCCGTCGACGCGAACATGCGTGTCCTTATCTGCTTGCGGGTACGGGGAATTCATACAAGGGTAGATTGCCACCCCCATATGGTACTTGCTGTGCGTGAACTTGAGGAGGGTTCATAGGATTTGGTTCTATCTCGGTTCGTTCCCCCTCGTGATATCTGTCTACCCCCGGATCTGTGGGTGCGTGGGGAGAAGCACGGGAAACCCTTTTCAATGATCTACTTACTGCGGCGCAAAGGGGACCTAGAAGGATCAACACACTCGCGCAGCAAGCGAGCAAACGGTGCCGTTTCGGGAGGCATGGGCGGGGGGGATAAATAGGTGAGCTGGACGTCCGCTGGGGATCCGGCCTGACTGATATCATGTTGCCCTTGTTTGCCTTTCTCCTCCCTCTTGCAGTTATTGCTTTCTGGGCTGCAAAGCCGCTGTTCATCCCTCGTGCGCGCACGTATAAGCGTGCGGCGCAAATCCAGAGCCTCCTTAATCCACCCACTCTTTCTCTAGGGAGCCTGCTCCTCTCTCGTGCAACTCCAAACGAACGGCTCGTTCATGCCTTTGGCCTGACGAGTACGTTTGTGAGCAGTGATCCGAAGGTCCACAAGACCTTCACCACGAGGGCCAAGGCGCTGATCGCTGGCGCGGGCGAAAAGGACAAGAAATGGCGGGCAGTGGCGCTGAGCGCCGAAGCGACTGCTCACCAATTCCTGCCTGCTCAACAGAGTATCGACTTCTCCACATTCATCCAATCCGTCACCTTCGCCATCGTCCTCTCCATCCTCTTCGACACCGACCTCGACGCCCTGCGTTACGACGACATCGTCTACGTCACCGACGTTATCAACCAACGTTGGAAAGATTCCAAGATCAAAGATGCTGCCGCAATGCGCCAGGATGACTCCCTGCGTAAAATGATCACCCACCTTGACCGGTGGATAGTCGATCGCGAGCGGTACCCAAATCCCCTCAACTTCATTCTTCCGTCATTCGAAACGATGTGGCGGGTTGTAGCAGTAACTGTAGCTTATGTCTACCGTTGCCGTGACAACACACTACACGATGTCGCGATCGCGTTCGGGAGAGATCCCACAGAGGAACGCTTCCAAGCGTTCGGAGAGAGCGGCCTGGAGCCGAGCATGCAGTCCATCATCTTCGAAGTCCTTCGACTCCACCCGCCTACCCGACATATCGCCCGTGCACCCACCGAGTCGGGATCGTGGTGGCATACGTTCGTCGCGCCCACGGTCGAGCTAGCGGACATTGAAGCCGTCCACCTGTCGGACGACTATGGAGAGAATACGTCCGAGTTTGACCCGATGCGATTCCATCCGTCGCGGATGGGTGGACGACCGGAACTGTATTCGTTCGGATATG
The DNA here is from genome assembly GCA_038092515.1 of Boletus subparvulus. Classification (NCBI taxonomy): domain Eukaryota; kingdom Fungi; phylum Basidiomycota; class Agaricomycetes; order Boletales; family Boletaceae; genus Boletus; species Boletus subparvulus. The sequence goes on along the minus strand of JBBPQL010000114.1, from coordinate 29,561 downwards.
GGAGACTCAAATGTATTGCCGCTGCGTGGGCACCCATGGCGGCTGCGGTCATCGCTGCCAAGGTGGTCTCGCAGATCGAAGAAGCACGGTGTACCGTGACGATGGGTCACAAGATCGGGGGACGAAGCGGATGGGATGGGTGGGAGGTCGGAAGGGAGACCAAGTGATCGGATCGGCGAGTGCGTCGCGTCGATGTTTGACTTTTTTTTGCATTCTGAGCGATGATGGACTGTTAAGTAATTAGGACTGAGTACTGAGTACTGGACTCTGGATCGGCGCGTCCGCGGGGTGTGCGGTCACGGTGGCGATATTGTACGATATGTGGAACTTGATTACATTTTATACACTTCCTTGACGCGGCTTTGACGATACTCTCAGAGTTCAGTGACGAACTAGCGACAACGTCCAGAGGTCTAGAAACCCACGGTCAGGTCGGCATTCGGATCTTGTTGCAGTGCTCGCCTGTCCTCCTCATCCGCCTGAACGAGATTCATCCTGCAATTCCTGCAAGTGACTACTGTATTATAATAGATCCATCATGCTGGGTCCGGAGGGTGTCACCCCTCTTCTCAAGGGAAGTTGCTTTTGCGGGGCTGTCACCTTCTCGATATTTGGTCCTCCCCTGTTCAGCGCCTATTGCCATTGTACCTGCTGTCAAAGGTTGATGGGCAAGTTCTCGCATGTTCCTAACTCTGCCGCGGGCTGAAGCATGAATCTTGTGACAGGGTGTCCGTTCACCCACACGATCCACTTCAAGGAGTTAGATTTCGCTTGGACATGGCCCCTGACAGGACCTTCTAGGATCGACTACTACGAAGATCCGTTGAACTTGAAGCAGAATAAACGGAGGTTTCGGTGTAATCAGTGTGGGGGCCCAGTAGCGACTTTCCACCCGCGAACGGCACAATACAGCGTGTGGGGGGCGTGCCTCGAGCGAGGGCTGGATGGTGAAATATTGGAATGGGAGAGGGTGAAACCGACTGCACATCAATTCTATGGGACTCGAATGCTGGATGTGAACGATGAACTTGGAAAATGGGAGGGATACGAAGGGAAGTCAGGAAAGATAGGGTAAACGCATGAGCGGGTTTTCTCGGTCTACTATTAGTACGGCTAGCGGTGGCTATGCAGTTTCGTTTCAAGTCTGGCCGGAACTCAGTGCTTGTAACTTAGACCCCCTCTAGTACACCGTTACCCCCGCCTTTCCCTTTTTCTCTGGTTCGTTCGTGATATCGTCAAGCCACGATGCTTTCAAAACGTATCATTGCCGTCGCACGTAGCCGTTCTGGCTTTGCAAGACATGCGCCGGCTTCCGGCGTGTCCAGGACTTGGTCGGTTTTTCGTCTCATACCTCGACTAATATTGCTCAAGTCTCCTTGCGTCACCAGGCATGCCGCTTCCTCGCATATAATGCGCGCGCAGTTTCACGCGTCGCGTCTCTTGCAAGGTCTGTCCTATGACGTGATTCCCATCGCTGCGCGGACCATAACAGTGGCGCAATAAAATTCTGTAGCTGAGACCGTCAAGGTCCCTCAGATGGCAGAATCCATCTCGGAAGGTACCCTGAGGTCATGGTCGAAACAGGTTGGCGATACCGTTGAGGCGGACGAAGAGGTCGCCACTATTGAAACGGACAAGGTACGACCTCGATAGCTCTCAGTATGTCGATGACTTGAACTGACGTGACCCTGATCAAGATTGATGTCACCGTCAACGCTCCCGTTTCCGGAACGATTGTCGAGCTCCTTGCAAAGGAAGAGGATACTGTCTCTGTCGGACAAGAGCTGTTTAGAATAGAAGCTGGAGAGGCCGGTATGTATCACTCGTCAGTCCCACAGCTCATGTCTGATCTGATTCGTTTAGCTGCGACTCCACCCAAGGAGGAGAAAGCACCCGAAGAACCCACTCGTGCGGTTTCTCCAAAGCCGGCCGAAGCAGCCCCGCCGAAAGAACAACCCACACCACCCCTAGCTCCCTCACAAAAGAGCACTCCGGTGGCCCCCAAAGAACCCAAAGTGGCCAAACAGGAATTAAAACCTGAGGCTGTTGCCCCATCCAAGGCTCCGGGAAGTCGCAACGAGACTAGAGTAATCCATTATCCCGTCTGGTTCCGTTCCGTCCTTTGACCGCTACTTAGGTGAAAATGAACCGTATGCGTTTGCGCATCGCCGAACGCCTCAAGGAGTCTCAAAATGCCGCCGCTTCTTTGACCACCTTCAACGAAGTCGATATGTCCTCCCTCATGGACTTGCGCAAGAAGTACAAGGACGAGATACTCAAGGAACATGACGTCAAGCTCGGTTTCATGAGCGCGTTCGCTCGTGCTTGTACACTTGCATTGCAAGAGATCCCTGCTGCCAACGCGTCCATCGAGGGCGAAGAGATTGTTTACCGCGACTTTGTGGATCTCAGCGTTGCTGTCGCAACCCCCAAAGGCTTGGTCACACCCGTCGTCAGGAACGTAGAAACAATGAACTTCCTCGCGATAGAGAAAGAGATTGCCTCTCTTGGAAAGAAGGTGTGTAGATCCTTTCATCCGATCTAGCTTGTTCACTCGCGATTCTTTCAGGCCAGAGATGGTAAACTTAGTCTCGAAGATATGGCTGGCGGTACATTCACCATGTCAGTCTATTTTTCCGGCGTGTGAATCGAACTAATGACAGGCGTGCAGCTCCAATGGCGGCGTCTTTGGTTCCCTGTACGGCACTCCTATTATTAACCTCCCTCAATCCGCCGTGCTCGGTATGCACGCTATCAAAGAGAAGCCTGTTGTCGTGAACGGCCAGATTGTTATCCGACCAATAATGGTTGTTGCCCTTACGTATGACCACCGTCTTCTCGACGGACGGGAAGCCGTCACCTTCCTTGGTTAGTCGGCGCATCGTGTTGTTGTTCGTCTCACATTAACGCTGTATTTCTTTTGCCTTTGCAGTCAAGGTCCGCGATTACATTGAAGACCCCAGGAAGATGCTCCTCGCCCCATTTTAACGCATGTTTTTGGACACACTGTTTTCGCTCGTGCCATGAAACTTTGATTGTAGTTTCCTAATTCATAATGTCGACGCTTTCCAGCATTATAGACCTTTTGCCTTGCAATATCAGTGGTCACTGTTTTTCAAGAACAACTGTATTGGAAATGAGCCTCGTGACGCCGTCTCAATCGACCGCGGGTTCCGCTGTTTTACTATTTGGGCTTCGTCTCCCTGCGGCTTGCTCGTTCTATCGGTCACTGGTTGCCCAAAAATTTGCCGTACCCCATGTCACCGGCACATCATCCGATTTCTGTAGTCTACTTGGGGTTTGATATGTGGGTTGAGGACCTTGAGGCAAGATGTAAAGTACGACAGACGATGATTAATTTCTGTCAGAAGGGCGGCTCGTATTGAGGCTAGGTATAGCAGCAATTGTGGTCCATGAGAAGGGAACGTACTGTGTACCGCATTCAATTACGAAGTTGACAAGGTAGGTGGTTGCGGGCCGTCCAATGTACGCAGCCTATATCAACAAACGTAATACGACTGTTCGCGTTCTCTTCCGAAGGCCTGCGCCCGCTGTTGTCCTGCATGATGGAAAAGGCCTTGGACTACGCATCGAACCCAGGTATGGAGCTGCCAAGGTTGGGGCGCTCGTCGCCCCGCAGGCCAAGCAAACCCGTCTGGCCTGTGTTGGCAGCGTTCGTCCTCGCAGCCCTCTACTTCTCTATCGATCTTCCCCTCCTCTCTGTCAGAAATCCCCGACCCGACGTCCGTGTGCCGTTGCATGCCGCAGACACGCTTGCAAAATGTCGATCATTATCCGTCAAGCCGGGGCCCCCTCCGGGGTTCAGCAACCGCACGCATTCAGATAGGTACGAGCCAGGAACCAATCCAGTTCTAATTCGGAACGCATCCATCTGGACTGGCCTGGACAATGGAGGGGACGTCGTTCATGGGGACATTTTGTTACAGAATGGACTGATCAAGAGCGTCGGGGACGCCAGCGCCTTGTTGAACCAGGACAATGTTACCGAAATCGACGCCGAGGTGAGCATGATCGAGGGCTACCCTAGTATGACCATGTGATGCATATTCGTTCACAGGGTGCATGGGTGACTCCAGGGTGAGTGGACAGTTGCCACTCCAGCGCCGTCTGGCCTGACCGCGAACCTGAAGCATTGTCGACGTTCATTCTCACATCGCTATTCACCCGTTCCCGGCACTTGGAGGTACTAGTGGCCTCAACTCTGTGCAAGGTCTTACCTTGCCGTGGTTGCGATCCGTTGATGGTTTGAACACGCACGACGATAGCTATGCTCATTCTATCGCGGGAGGCGTCTCCACGTCGCTCATTCTTCCCGGGTCTGCTGGTGCTATCGGTAGCCGTCTGCTTCCGTCCTAATTTGAGCGTTGTAGATTGACCATGACCTCTTTACAGGCGGACAGGCGTTTTCGATCAAACTGCGGTCGACCAGTGAAAGGTCGACTTCGTCGCTGTTGGTCGAACCACCTTATGGCCTCAATGGAACGCATGTAGACTACGATATACCGCCGCGTTGGCGTCATATAAAGTATGGCATCGTTGCGCACTTGCTACACTCGAGGCTTTGCTAACGTGTTTCACAGGCATGCATGTGGTGCGTACTCAGTCATATATCTACCCATATCGATTAATAGCATTTATGTTCCCAGGAGAGAACCCTTGTACGTGTCATGATCTTGACCTCTCTTGCCCCATCTAATGTTTTGAATTTAGCAAGAACCTATTCGGGAACGAGAATGGATACCGTATGGTCGTACCGTGAAGCGTGAGTATTCGGAACTATTTCGTTGCGCACGCTTTAGCAGCTGGTCGACAGGTACGAACATGCCCACCAAATCAAGGACAAGCAAGATGAGTATTGCTCCAAAGCTTTCGCTGACGAGTGGGAGGGACTAGGCGAGTTTCCGGAGGATTTGCAATGGGAAGCCCTTGTAGACGTCCTGAGAGGGAAAGTCAAGGTGAATATATTGCTCGGTACGAAAGCGGGATTATCCGGTGAACAAACACCTATTTAGGTTCAAACGCATTGTTATGAAGCTGTGGACTTGGACGCTTTCGTGAGGGTACGTGCATTATCTGGCGTTCTGTCTTGTGATGGGATAGTGACTTTCCTCGCAGCTTTCCAACGAGTTCCAATTCCCGGTTGCCGCGTTCCATCATGCCCATGAGTCTTACCTTGTTCCAGCCGTCCTCAAGCGAGCCTATGGTCCGACCAATCTTCGCATCATGAATCAGAGACTGATCGTCCTTTGTAGAACATCCTCCCGCTATTGCGATGTTTGCGGCGTTCGCAAGGTAGAATTGCAGGTGCCTGGCTTGGGTGTCGAAACTGACTGTCATTAGGTACAAGCGTGAAGCGTACCGCCATTCAGTATTCGCGCCTCGTATCCTGAATGAGCAGGGTTTAAAAGTCGTTATGAAGGTGAAGTAATCTCGATTTATCGTGACACGACGCTGACTGGTTGCTGTCTTAGAGTGACCACCCGGCGATTCAACCTCGCTGGCTTCTGCATGAAGCACAGCAAGCTCACTATTATGGACTTCCTGTGAACGTTGCTCTTGCTTCTGTCACGACGAACGCTGCCGAAGTGCTTGGGCTAGAGCACCGTCTTGGTTACATCAAAGAAGGTACGTGAAGTCCCATGAGGGTAATACGTTCTAGTCATTGACAACCTTTCGCAGGTTATGATGCAGGCAAGTCATAAGTGGTAATTGTGATTCAGGTTCGATTCTCAAGAAGAGTATCTCAGATCTTGTCATCTGGGACAGCCATCCATTGGCGCTCGGTGCTACGCCAGTGCAAGTGTTCATTGATGGAATACCTCAACTTCAAGCGTCGTTTACAAGAAAGAAAGATGACAGGCAGGTTGCTCCGATAACTCCGAGCTTTGACGAGGAAGCCAAGGCTGCTGTTAAGTTCGTCGGACTGCCTCCTCTAGAAGCGACACCAATTACCTCTGGTGGCGTTCTGTTCCGAAATGTATCCAGCATGTGGCGGAGGGATGAATCTGGAGTGCATTCTGTCTTCCAGACTCGCGGTGCCGATGACGAAGGCATCGTCTTCCTTGAGGACGGGGAAATTGCCTGTGCGGGCTCGATGGGAACTTGCACTTCTTTCATGAATGGCGAACGATTAAAAGTGATCAATTTGGAGGGCGGTTCTATCACCCCCGCTCTAGTATCTGCAGGAGTTCCACTCGGTCTTCAGGAGATTGCTATGGAGGCAAGTACCTCTGATGGTACTGTCTTCGACCCACTGCAGGGATCCGTCCCAGCGGTCCTGGGTGAAGGTAGCATCACGCGTGCCGTGGACGGTCTCATGTTTGGGACTCGAGATGCTCTGTGAGGCTGTCACTTCAGGAAGTGTTGAACATACTGATGCATTCCGTGCCAAGACTTGCTTATCGGTCTGGTGTTTCGACCGCGGTCACGTCACCAATTTCGGGTGGTTTACTGGGCGGTTTGGGTACTCACTTTTCCCTTGGTGCGAGACACAAGTTGGAAGATGGGGCTGTGCTCAACGATGTCACTGCCGTTCACGTCGCTGTCCTACACCAGGATGGAGGACCAAGCGTGAGCACGCAGATAGCGGCACTCCGTCGCCTTCTGCTAGGTCCCTACACAGGTGAAAGGGGCGCGTCGTTTGAAGCCGTTGTCAAGGTTCGTTCACGATATCTTCCCTAAAAACTCCGAATCTGACATGAGCGCGCACAGGGAGAGATGTCTCTGGTCGTCAACGTGAAAAACGCCGACATCATTGCTAGTCTTTTGAAGCTCAAGCAAGAAGTCGAGGCGATCTCTGGTACGCCGATCAGGATGGCCCTCGTTGGCGCAGGCGAGTCGCACCTCCTTGCTGCTGAGCTAGCAGCTGCGAACGTGGGCGTCATCGTCACGCCTCCTAGACCGTTCCCATATACCTGGGAGGGTCTCCGGATGTCAGTCAACTCATTGCATATGTTCCCGATAACTCGACTGATGTCATTCTATTCAAGCATTCAAGGACCACCTGTTACAGAACAAAGTCTCGTGACCAAGTTGTTCGCTCACGGGGTAACCGTTGGTATCGGACACCAGGGAATCCAAGAAGAAGCGGAGATGTCCACTTGGGCTGCGAGCAACCTGAGATGGGACGCCGCCTGGGTGAGTTACTCTATGTGTGACGTGATACAGCATCATGACCACGACATCTTTCCTCGTACAGGCACACGTTGATTCCCATGGCTTGATTAGCATGGAGGACGCTTTGAACATGGCAACGACGAACGTCGAAAAGTTGTTGGGAGTAACTCGGAAGGCGTCTGACAGTGATACGGTCGCCACGAAAGGAGGGGAGCTGCTAAGTTTCGAAGGAAAGGTGGTTGCAGTGACTTCTCCGAGGCGCAGGGTAGTCGATCTTTTCGAATAAACCATGTTTGTGTTGCATAGAGTAGGCTGGTGAAATATCATTGACGTTTGGCGTTTGTTGAGACGACACATAACTTGCGGCGCGGACCGAAGTCCGATTCACACTGCCACTTGCAAGTCGTCACTGGTGGCAAGATGACAGTACGACGACCCAAGGAAACGCGCGCGTTGGTGGTGAAGAAGTCTCCCGCCGAGAGGAAGCCGCTCTACCATGACGCAGTGATGGAGAAGCGTCCTATACCAACCTTGCAGAGGGGTCAGGTCCTGGTAAAGATGGGAGCCGTGGCGTTCAACCACAGGGATGTCAGTATTCTCTATGTCATCTCGAATTGTCCGACGATCAATGGGCATCCTTGCTGTAGCTTTAGATTCGTTTGGGGCAATATCCGGGTGTTACGTTCGGAGCCACGTTCGGGCCTGACGGTGCAGGTGCGCAGACGGTATTTCAAGTTGATTCGACCTCTTTCAGAGCAAGGTCGTTCAATGTAAGAGAGTTCTAGGGACGGTCGTCGCGTCTGGAGATCCTCGTGACCCCCTCCTACAACGACGCGTATTCCTCGCGCCAATGCGGGGTTGGGAGAGCAGCCCCGACGCGCCAGAACCTGGGTGGGTGACGAATAACAACCCTATTCCCGCCCAACCGCACGTCGTCTCATCTCCACTTGTGTTCCAGGTCCACGTTTGGCATCCTCGGTGGTGGGAAATACCCACCTCTGGGAACCTTTGCAGACTATGCCGTCGTCGAGCGGGATCGAGTCGTTCGTTCCCCGGACCACCTGGACGACGTTCACACGGCTGCGTGGCCTCTCGGAGGTTTGACCGCTTGGAGGTCTGTTCAGCACCTGAATCCAACGCGACGATCAGCATCGCATTGACACGCGCTCGTTTTCCTCGCAGAGCCGCCATCGTCCACGCCCGCGTCGCCCAAGGTCAGACTATCCTCATCACAGGTATCGGCGGCGGTGTCGCTCTCATCGCACTTCAGCTCTGCCTCGCCAAAGGCGCGAACGTGTTCGTCACGAGCGGTAGCGAGGATAAAATTCGAAAAGCGATCGCCCTCGGTGCCGCTGGGGGCGTCGTCTACAAATCGAGTGAGTTTTCGCCTTCTTTCTTTGCCTCGCCGCCGCCCTCTTTTTTTTACTGAGAGCGTCGTCCGCAGAGGAATGGCCGGGTCAACTCGCCAAGTTGCTCGCGAAACGAGGTGGGTCCGTGTTGCTCGACGCCGTCATCGACTCTGGCGGAGGCGACATCATGGGTCAAGTCAATAAAATTCTAAAGCCTGGTGGAAAAGTCGTCGTCTATGGCATGTATGTGTCTACTTGCACGCACACGCCCCGTTTTTATCTCATTCATTCCATGTCAATCTCCGTCTAGGACTGCCAACCCCGTTATAAAATTCACCATGCGTGAGGTGTTGAAGCACCACCAGCTTATCGGTTCGTGTGGTCTGTTTGGCTTATGGTCAAGAGGGGTTGTATTGACGTGCAAGGAACAAAGGGTCGACAATGGGGTCATACCAAGACCTCGTTGACGCGACAAGGTTCATGGCGGAACACGCCATCGTCCCTGTGGTGTCTCATGTGTTGGAGGGCTTAGGGTCCGCTGAACGAGGGTTTGAGCTCATGAAGCATGGAAGTCAGTTCGGCAAGATCGTTGTTCGGATGGATGAGAGTGGGCAGGTTGCAGCGCGACTTTAGGAGCTCCGATTACCTGAACCTCATTGGACGAGCGAGGATGATCCTACATAGGGTCAGTGCGTTCGACAGTCTGGTACCGGAACACGATGACCGTTCCTTGATCCGCCAAACTGGTAAACGAAACCAAGTATACAATTCACGTCAGGACCCCATTTGTATATTTATCGGACATTTTGTAACGCTTCTTTGATCCTATACTCCCAATACCTGACGAAGAAGGCACGTCAATTTAATTGCCGAAGTGAACCCCTCAGACAAACTATATAAATGACTTACTTCCTTCTCATAGTGTCGTGTTCGTGCGCAAGGGACTTCCAAAGCTTCACATGAAGCGAACGACAAGGTTAGCTTCAGACTAGCCACGAATGAATAAAGGGAGTGTTGCTGTACCTCGATCGCTTTCATAATATCATCACCACCGTTAGCTTCATAGATATCCGCCAGGAATTCAATTGCTGCGATACATGGTAATTGAGCCCCTGGTGATGGGAGGGGATCCTCAAGGTCAACAACATCTCCCGGGGCTGCCTCGTGTTGTTCTGGATGGGGTACAGAATAAGGGGTCACGAAAGATCGAACGATCGAATAGGGCGTTTTGGAGTGGTCCAGAATACCCCGGATATAATTCCACGCAGACGCATTGTTGGGCGCGATCGCGATCTTTGTCTTCACAAAGCTAAGGAGAGAAACGGTCAGTCAAATCGATTTCCGTAATTGCTGATGGCGCAACACACGTTAACTCTCTGCGGACGACCGCATCCCTGTCCTCATCTCCCTCCCTGATGCCGGATTGGAACACGACAAAGAACCGATGATGCCACGCCGAGTTGTTGCGCAAGTCGCCGTCCAACATGCGTTCTACGAACGGGAGCTCACCGCGCCACAACGCATCGTCGTTGAAGTGGGCGAGGATCCACTGCCTGTACGACCAGGTGTGGTAGTTCTTGGCGTCGATCTGGAGGGCACCGGCGATGAACGCGAGTTCGGGTGCGGGGTCGTTCGTCTGTTGGACCAGGAGTCGACGGTGGTGCCAGACTTGATACGTTTTCAAGTACGTGACCGCGAGCTCGTCCATGAGTCGCAGCTCGGCGTCCAAGGGGACATTCAAGGCAATGAGGGTCTTGTACCGATACTGCCTGATCGACGCGCAGTGCACGTTCGGGACGGGTGCTCCGAAGAGGGTTGTAATACTCACCAGGCTGAGTAGTGTGCAGGATTCTGGCGAATGATGCTCTCTGTGAGATCGAGCACCCTTGGGCTCTTCTCCCCGGTCTTGACGACGCCTCTGAAGTAATTTGTGACATCTTTGTCTAAATCGTGGACCGAGTGTTCAGATGGCTTGATCGAAAAAGTCATTGTATATACCTACATTCTGGCGTGTAGAAGATCGGTGCGATAGGAGTAGCGCCTTCGTACTGCTCGAGGGGGACGACGTCGGCCCACTCTGGTCTATCGGCAAATAATGGCTGGTCTTGTTCCATGGGAAGGTTCGTGCAAGGAACAAGAGCGAGATCAAGGACACATCCTTGTCATTGATGTGCACCACCAAAACGGGACGAAAACTTGGGCAAGCGCCATAGAGTAGGCTGGTCCAGAAGTAAAACGGAACGTACAATACAGAGTGGATCTAAACTACTGCAGACATGTGAAGGAGATAGGTATCGGAATGTTATCGAGAGTCACATCACAAACAAGCGAGGGAGAGAAGTTGCATGGAATTACGAAACATCATGACCTAGGCTGCAGCGGGAGCAACTGCAGGAGCAACCGCATTGCTCGCAGTGTAGTCCTACCACTTGGTCAGGATGCTGCATCGCGACCTGAAAGGCGTTCCACACATACCTCCATCTCAGCATCAAGATCAGCAGCACTCTTCTGCGGACGTTCAGTACCTTTCCTAGCACGACCTCTTCCCCTGCGGATACCACGCGAAGCAGGCCTGTAGTACTAAATGAGTAAAGTAATCACCGAGTTAGGGTATAAACCCACCTTGCCACTCTCGTGGTGGTAGTGGTGACAGCCACAGCTGCAGGCGGAGGAGCGACACGGGAAACCAACGATTGAGCTGGCGCTGGACGGGCGGGGTCAACAACAATTTCGATCTTCATGGGTCTTTCTGTAATTGACGGACGGGCGCGGGATAGTGAGCGTTAGTCGGCTGAGTTCTGACGCAAGCAGGCAAGCAAAAAAGGGGGACGGATACGAGCAACCCATAACCCAATCTGTTACCGAGGATCGCTGAGCCATTCATCCGCGCTTCACGTACTGTTCACGACGACGCCGACGCCGTGTATATCGAGCCTTCATGACACGCCCAATCCTGAAATTGGTAAAACCAAATCCCATGACCGCACCATAAAGTCCCGGACAACTGGCTGCAGGCAACATGGATTCCGAAGGGTGATCAATCCTTCGTTACGAATCCACGGCTGTAATCCACCACATGCATGGGTCAGCATGGGTGGCAGCGAGGACAAGTCATGGTCGCCACCAGAAAGACTGTCATCTCGCACTTTTCAGCGCCTGGGTGTGTCGTCCCATGTAGCTTTGGAAGTGGGCGTCGACTAGCGTTCGACGGCAACGGTCACCTCTACAGAGGCTCCTCCCAAGAAGAGACGCAGGAAAGCAGATAAGAAAGCGGCGATACTAACTCCCATCGATGAGGCGGTTGTTGTATTGCTGGTATGCCTTGGTGCCATCTCCTTTCCTCTGGAAGTGAACCGCGGCGACTCCTTTCGAACGGCCAGCACTGTCATAGTGTAAGGTAACATCACGAAGAGGGCCGACAGTTGAGTGAAAGAGTTCCTTTAAAAGATTGTTAGAAACCGGTGAAAACTGTTAGCAAAGACCAAGTACCTTGATTTGGACTTCATTCACGTCTGCAGGGAGGTTGGAAACAATGATCTTGTCAGCAGGCTGAGAGGTGGGGTTGGCTGCGGCGACCACTTTGGCAGCAGCAGCGTTCTGAGCTGCAGCGCGCGTGGCTGCGTTTGCAGGGCTACCCAACACTTGGGTTTTGGCTGAACCACGGCGACCAACTCGACGCGTGTTCTTAGGGCGGGCGGAAATAACCTAAACGAAAGTTGAGCCACAGGAAAAAAAAAAACAAGCATGGACACATGTTGCTCACTTCGTCAAGAGACTTGTCCATTTTTCAGTGCTGAATGAAACGCGAACGTAGAGGCGATTTTGTGAGGTGGTGGCAACGACAAAGGGGCGACGTGAAAACGCGTGAAACAGACAAGAGCGGCTATATATTGAACAGCGGAGTTTCGGAGTCTAAACCTGTGGCTGCGCATTTGAACCCTTTCCTGTATTTGCTGTGTATTGATCCCGTACTCATCAAAGGCCATGTCTCGAGGTGGTCGTGGTGGGGGGCGAGGGGGTGGGCGAGGGGGATTCAAAGGAGGTGGCACTTTCGGCGCAGGCGGAAATCCTCCGATGGGCCTCACATTTGCGGATATACAAGCAATGTCGCGCGAAGCAGATGCATTGTACCCCGTACGGTTGGAGATCTTGTTTATCGTTACGTGACAACCTTTCTGATCCCCATATCTGCGCAGCCTCTGGACCCATTACCTGTGCTTTCAGACTTCTCCGCCGAGGAGAACAAAATAAGCGAGTTGCAGACAGGCTTCATCACCCGACTCCGTAAGTCCCCGTATTTTGTCGTGGAAACAGTAAAATCGAATGGTGAGGTCGTATTCACATATGCACGTATCATGCTGATCCATCCGTATAGAGCTAGAGCGATATTCAGACAAATATCGCCAAACTTCTGCATCCCTTCCTACTCTCAAACGGAAAGACCTACACGCCCCTTTTTTCCCATCAGAAATATTTGATGGTCACTTCAACCCTAAAAAGAAACGGAAAGGTTGTGTCCTCTCTACTTCCAGGCTTAATGTCTTGATTCATGTACACTTCCAGCAGAGAAAAAAGTTGGAGCCACCTGTCTGAACCTTGAGGAACTAGTGGAAGAGGCAGAGGAACTCGTACGATCTTCCAGATCTCATACCTTTATGTGCTTAGTGTGCCATCTACCAGGAAAAAAGTGGCGAGGAGCGGTCAGATGCTGGTTCGCAGGCTGCCGAATCAGATTATGACGTTGAGGAGGAGTATGACAATGACTATGCCGAAAATTACTTTGATAACGGTGAGGGCGACGAGCTTGATGATCCAGGTGGCGGAGGTGGAGGAGATGACGGAGGGGGAGGTGAGATACTTTACTTCCTTTTAATCACCTACTCAATATTTTTCAGCAGATTACGACTAGTCTACCTTTTGAATTCAAGTGTTACGGTATGTAGTCCCACCATTTTCCAATTGTAGCTTGTCACGACTAGCCAGTCAGTGAACCAATGTTTGTACCTGGGGGATGATATCTTAGTTTCCCATTCTCCTCGACATCAGCAGCAGACTCCAACCCCTCTACGAAGTTGTATGCTGTATGTGCCTCAGTCGTATCGCGGTCCTTCTCGACTGCCCAAGGGAAGGCGACTCAGGGCATGCCAAATATGCACGTGACCGTTCGTCATATATTCACTCAACTAAAGCGGAGGTCGAGTTCAAAGTACCTTCAGCCAACCAACCAACCGACGCCCGCCGCATTCGCCATGGTGTCCACAGTCCAACTCGTCACTCTCCTTGTTGCCCCACTTGCAGTCCTCGCCTGCGAAGGTGAATGTATCACCGATATCACCAAAGAATACATCAATCTATACTCCTCCATCCTTCTCAACACCTTCCAAAATATGGCACGTACTCCCGCGTGTTCGCCCTTACTATCTCGATGTTCATAACGCTCTCTCGTAGGCCGATAAAATAGATGCGCAAATCGTTCCGCCCGACAATCGTCGCCAGGACTCTATCAGCTATTTCACCCCCGTGATCGACGCGTACAACAAGGTGTCCTACAACGGATTAGAGCGCGCGATATTCCCCTCCTACTTTCATGGCAAATGTCTCTACGCAAACGGCAGCGTGCCCAACGGTTGCCCGAATCCCGATTGTCCCGTCGTATGCGGCACGCCTGGATCCATGGTACATTTCTTCCCGAAATTGACCCAGATCGTGTTCCATCAAGTCTCGGGGCAGGTGACCAACCTCACTTCTCCGGGAACCAAGGTTTATCAACAGGTCAAGAAGATGGTGTTGGCCGACGCGCAGAAAACGCGAGGGAGAGCGCTGTCTCGGATCCCCAGGTCTGCGAAACTTCAAGCACGGGGAACGACTGCCACGGAAAAGCAATTCCGGTCCATCATGAAGGACTTTCCGACGTTGATGCTGGCCGCGTGTGGCGGTTCGGATCTTTCACAGTGCTGCTGGGAGACGTACATGAAGACGTTCATCTTGAAATATCCGTGATACCTCGCCACGACACACACCTGACTTGCATTTCATCGCTAGCTCCACCTTCACTTTGATGTACTTTTCTGTTCATAACGGTCGTCGTTTTGTCTTGGAAACCAAGCCTTTCTATTGTATTCGTTGTGGGATGAATGTGACGACTCGGAGATTCCCATAATTCATAACGGCGAAGTTTGAAGGATACGACGGTGCCGGTGATAGTTCGCACTCACTCCATTCGGAGTTGTAGCGTGCAAACAATAATGGATCAAGGCCATTAGCAACCAGTATCAATTTTCCCCTCGTCTTCTAGACTTCTTTTTAGGAACCTCGTTGGATAGAAAGCTGAAATCGATGGGCCCTTGACTATTTCGGACAACAACAGTCGTTCCCAGGCAAGGGCTCGATCGACCGTGATGACCCGAGGAAGAGCGGCATCCCAGGACTCCCCCAATGCGGTGACTCCAAAGATTGTTTTAGATTCATGAAGACGGAAGAGGCCCACGATAGATCACGTTTCAACTCCTGGCAGATAAGCCACTGGACCTACAAGGTGGAAGTAGCGCCGTGTCTCCCGGAAAGCAACCATTACGTCCGTCAGAGAGATAACGACGACGAACGCGGCACCCTGATTTCCAGGGAGGGACCACAGCAAATCTCGGATGAGGGCCATCATGGCGCCTCTCCAAGACCGACGGTGTTCCGAACCCATGCGGCCGATATCATGGGATCGAATCGGTCCCAGATTCGCAGTGCCACAGATATGAAAGAGGTTCGATGTTCATCCCTAGTTCGCCACCCGCTCGACAATCACTCGGTCCCACCTTCATTTTTCATTTTAATTTCGACGTATCGCCCCATACCATTGTACACAGACATCTTGGTCCTTTTTTTTTTTGTTAATCCAAATAGGTATCAGAACAACTTCAGTATATCACTTCCAACGCCCATCGCCGTCACCGCGTTGCCGGCACCAGCACCTTGAATAAGGAGTGGCCGCGCTCCATATCGTGCAGTGTGGAACATGAGGATATTGTCGCTACCTTGCAAGGACGTGGCAAACGCATGCGTCTTGGGGTATCTGTTTACAACACGTTCAGCCAGCGAAGCTACGCATTCACAATGGGGGATGCGCACTCGTCAAGTTTGGCCTCAACCCTGCGTTGCTCGACATCGATGACGCCGACATAACGGAGGACGTTGCCTCGTTTGGCTGCCCCGTCCCGTTTCGCAGCAATCTCAGCGTCGAATTCAGGGAGTCGTTGCAAAAACGTTTGCGCGTCTGCGTCGCGTAGCGGTTCGGGTACGAGCGAGGTTGGGCGGACGTCCACATGTCCGTTTGGCAAGAGGTCGAGGAGGCCGGGGATCATGCGCGATAAGATCGTGAGCTTTCGCGCGACGTCGGCACCATTGAGATCGTCTCCTGGGTGGGGTTCCTATGCCTCGTGTCACTTTATGCTGCAAACGTGGTTGCCCCAACTCACCGTGTACCCATTTGCCTTGGCGACCTGCACGATGGACGAGAACGAAGGACCGCCTTCGTCGCCCTTGGAATACTCGTTGAAGATGTAACTCAGCGTGCCCGAAAAAACGCCCTCGATCTTCTTCACCTGTCCGCGCCGTCAACGTCCAATGCCCACGCACTCAACACGATCTAGCACACCCACCTTGTCCCCCGTATTCACCACATCCTTGAGCGTCGAGATGATCGGCAACCCCGCACCGACGGTCGCCTCGTTGTAAAACACCCCCCGTCCGTGCGTCCGATCGGCGACCGACCCGACAATACGCTTGTACAGCTCAAGGCTGCCCGAAAACGCCTTCTTGTTCGGCGTCACGACGTGGATGCCCGCATCCAGGAAACGCGGGTACGTCTCTGCGACCGTTTGGGACGCGGTGTTGTCCACGAGGACGACTTTGCCCGGTTTGCGCTGTGCGAGGCTGGACAGGGCGTCGAGCAGGCCGTCGAGGCTCGCTGCCTGCGCGCTGGGATCGTCGAGTGCGCTGGCCCCCTGCTTGGGAATGAAGCAGCTAGCGCCGTCCGTGAAGAGGCGCATCTTGCGGGAGTTGGAGATGGCAGCGATGCTGATGGGGTAAGGATAGTCCGAGTCGACGAGCTGCTGGATGAGCTCGGAGCCTACGCCACCGATCCCGACGATGGCCAGGTGGAGGGTATGCTCGCGACCGATTGTACTCATGGTAGTGGGGGTTGCGCGTGTAGAAAAGTGGGTGACCCGATCTTGGGGATGGCGTAGTGGAAATACTGCGGACTGGAAGGAACAGTGTTAGATCGCAACGATCGGATGGCGGAGGCACTAACAGCGCGGCGAATACTGCTCCACTTGGAAAGAGACAAAGCGTTGCGCGTCGGACATGTCAAACAAACACTCGGCCGAAACTTTGTTAGTGTCAGAAACCTGGCTGGATGCATCAGAAATTACGGCTAGCCGCAAAACTCTTTTGAGGTCGGATTTTCAAACCTTGGACTGAATGTAAGTGGAGCAAACAAAGTTCGAAATGGAGACTAAACCCTACGAGACTACTTACGCCCACCTAAAGAGCGACGGTGACGAGTAAGTACAGCCACTGACAAGAGTCCTGCTCAACGCCGATCGAAGTCAACGTCATTGCAAGTCTCAAGGCACACCAACATTGTTAAACAAAACTTCTATTGCATTCAAAACACGTTTGTATGAAGGAGTGTGCGAGTTGAAGAAACTGTATAACGAATGGAGGGTGTAGGCTACTAAGTAGGAAGCGGAAACGAGGTGCAACGAGCAATCTAAACTGTGGTGGTGAAGGAAATGGACTAACGTGCGAATATGTACGGTTGGGTCCTCGCTGCACCAGCGTGGCTGAGAGGGGAGAAGGGTATGTGTGTACGTTATTTCAGTAGGAACACAATGTGCTAAATAGAGAAGACGTTCAGTACCAAGAATCAACAAGGAAAGGAGAGCGGACGTACAACTAGGTCCAATTTATACACCGGAAAACCAGAATCGCACCATACACATCGGAAAGGGAAACAGGAAGTGAAAAGGGGAAGATTTCGTTATAGCACAAAAGTGATGGGTATGATGCGATGCGATAGTCCGAGCTATGGGCCGAGTCGATATTGATACACGCAGGGAAGGGAAGAAAAAAAAAGAAGCGAGGAAAAAACGATGGGAGGTCAGCGAGGAAGGAGATAAATAGCCTGACCACCGAATGAATCACTAAAAAAACAAGGCAAAGAAAATTAGGGAACCGTGAACCCAAAAAGGCAAGACATATAGGTACGGACAGAAGCATAGAAGAAGGGGGTGATGAAGGAAATATCACGAGAGTCCCAAGATCCAAGAGCACACAAAAGGTGGAGAAATAGAAGCCCTGCACGTGCTACGCAAAGCCGCGCATAAATAAGCAGGGGCAGGCGGATAGTTGGGCTTGTAGGTGAGTTGTGGCGCGCAACCTGAACGACGGCGAGGTCACCGTATACACATGGCTGAGCCGAGGCCTGAATGGATGTTTTGTTTTTAATATATGTGGCTTCGTCGACTCCTTTTATACAGACCCGATCTCTCGGGAACCAAAATAAGAGGCGTGGTGCAATGTGGAGAAAGCATGCAATGCGGAAATGAGCCGGTGATACTGACACATTGAGGAGAGGAAATAGATGGAGAAATGGAAAGAGGTGGGATGCCGGAACGCAGAATCCGCCAGCGAGCGAGGTATGAATATCGACGCTAGACGAGACCCGGATATAAACCTCCGGGGGTTGGAGAAAACGTGAGTGTGTCCTGTGCGAGCGACCATGACCAGTAAAAAGACCGAGTGATGCAAACCATAGCAGAGAGCGAAAACATTATTCGTCGGGCGACGCCAAACCCCAGGAGAAAAGACCACATGGAAGAACCAATGCCGGAAGTTGCCGGATGAATAATGATATCGGTAAAAAACGGTATGGGACACGGGGCGTCCCGGAAGACCACCGGCGACGAGGGAGAGTGCGTCAACTTGTGTGGGATCGGCAAAGTGAAGCATTCCAAAGGTGGGAGAGGATCATTATGGCTGAGGTGATATTAATCTAATGGGGCTGTTCGCCAATACGAATAGTCTAAGCTGTAACGGCGTCAGTGTCAGAGAGGCTGGACTGCAATGCGAATCACCTCTACACTTTTGATGAGAATCAATAAAAAAAGAAAGGGCCGCTCAGAAAGCGGGAGGAGGCAACTCGTCCGGGCTGGGCGAGTTCTGGAACACGGAACTCGCGAAAAACCCGGCCTTGTCCTTGCCAGCACGGGTGGCGCTGGGCCCAACCGAGCCGAATCGTTTCGGCGGGAAGCCAAAGAGCTTCTTGAGCTCTTCCGAGGGATCGGAAGTTGTAGACATATCCTCGTCAAAGGACATGTGGAAAACGCCCTCGCTCGGCGTGCGATGATGATGATAACGTCGTGAGGGTGTCGAGTCCGCAGGGCTAGCAAACGAAAAACCGTTGAACGAAGACAGCGGTGCTGTGCGAGGACCATCTAGAGAGAGGCGCTGCCACGTGGTGTCGGCAGAGAAGTCCCGGGTTGGCGTGGAAGGAGAAGTGTCCTCCACGTCAGTGGTGTCGTCACAAACAGGGAAACCCATCGCAAAACCTGCCGATGCCCGCCTTTTCTCGATGGGAGGGAACGTTTGAGGGTTCGGGGCCGATCGGGAGAGATTGTTCCGATGGGTGTGCTGTTTGCCCCTGGGAACAGGGACGGGACGAGCTGCGGGCGAGGGGGTTGCGGGGGGTTGTGCGATGTGATTCCGGCGACGGGCGAGTTTGCCAGAAGGTGGGGCTGCGAGGGTCGGGGGCAGCTTTGTAGCGCCGCTGTTGGACGAGAACGGGGGACGGAAGGTGTTATCAGAATCTGAGTCCGAACTAACAATGAATGGATCAAAAGAGTTTATCGCAGGATTGCTGTTGCGATGGGGGAAAGATTGGGCTGAAGATGATATGGGGCCCTCTACCTGCGAGGAATGGATGGGAGGTGAAGGTTGGCGAACGTTGTTGCGTCGTGATTGTCCATGAGAGGAAGAGCTCCTGGGGAGTGAAGAGAAGCGGGGATGAGACGAAAAGGGCTGTGCGAGTGTGATGAGATCTACCTTGCTGCACCCTTATCTTTCGGAGCCTTGGTTTGTCGGCCACGCGGTGACTTGTCCGGGACGGGAGTGGGCGGTTGTGCGGACGGCTTCTCGATCACGGGGGGCAGTTTCTCCTGTGCAAGCTTGCCAGATTCGCCCTGGACTGGCTGAGGGGTCCGGTTATGGGGCAGGGCGTGCTTGGGCTTCGGCGAGCGGTGGGGGTGACGTGGGTGGCCGTGGGGATGGAGTTGGCGCGGAGACTCTGCACGGAGGGGCTTGGATATGGAGAGGATGCCGGGCACTTTGGTGGGCTGGACGACGACCGCGGGGGGGGCGGAGGGATGGCGACGGTGGGAGGACGGGGGGGACATTGGGAAGGGGACGGGATTGCGGGCGAGTAGCATGGAGGGGGAGGACGGGGAGTTTGGCGTTGGAGGGGAGAGTGGGAGAATAAAAAAACGAGGATATCGACCGTCGATTTTGGCTGATCAAGTGTCAGCCGGCTTGGAGCACTTTTTGTTCTCCGCCCGCGGCACAGCCCGCCTGGGCGCAAGATCATGCCATATACGATCTATCGGGGTTTGAATCTGCGCTGAACTTTAAAACCGTGCCTTGTCCAACGTTGTTCTGTCGAGGCCACTCCTTCTTGCGCCACCATTTCGTCGGCCATTGCCCTTAACTCCTTTCCTGCGGTCCCACGTGTCCTTTTTTGGTTGGCGTTGTTGTTTCCATGAGATCGGCGTGCATCACCTGCTGATAGGAGTGGGGCCTTTCATTTACTCGCCTCCATGCCACCATCAGCTCGTGATCCTCTTACGCGGAATCTCTTACGTCCCGTATCTATTGTCCCCGCCGCTACTCCTCGACCCTGCTCAACTCCTGACACTGAGCACTTGAGCCCGGGCGTACACCGGTTATGTCCACTACGACCACCCAACCACCACCCTGTACAAGTCTGCCACGTCGCCCCACACTGCAAGCCGGTTCTCGCGAGAGACGTCATGTTTTCTGCCACAACTCACTTTCCGAATATCCATTCTCTCATGTCCGCTGCTGGGGCCACGCGCCCCGCAGCACTTTATTTACCGGATACCCACCGAGGGAATCTCGTCCTACGTAGTTCGCAGTAAGGTTGCGGAACCGGCCGGTTCCAGATCATTCGAGAAAAACATGTTTAATAAATTAAACCACAATCATAGCGCAAAACGTTGTGCTGTGCTTGACGTTACGCTTCGCCTTGATTCTGCATGCGATCTCCTCGGACCGCATCTCACGCCATCCTTCTAGACCGTATCTGCTGAGCTTCATACCTATCTTGAAAGATGTGCTCGAGATTAAAGTTTCAGCTGTCCATACCGAGAGATAGTGTGTGCAGGGCATGTACATCCCGTAACTCATTTGCGGCTCGAAAGGTCTCCGAGAGTGTCGTGGAACGTGCAATTCTGCTGCGCATTGACGACAGTCGTTCCCAGCCTCTGAGACGTCAGGCATCGAGGTTTGTGCCAGTGGTGCCCTGAGTAGGGCAAAGAAGCTCTGATCGTGCACCACACACAACACTTAGAGTTCTGGACGCTAGGGACATGGGGTTGCCATTGACAGCTTTCTGACCACAAAGTCGCATGCAACCGCAGCCCACCGCGCATCATGTGCGAGAACCATTCAACGCGGTGGCCCACACAACACGCAATAAAGCCTCAAAGCGAGGTTCCCTCGCGAAAAAGTTGCACTTCCTCGCTGAGTCCGATATCCCTCGATCGCCAGCCAACAATGGCAACATGGTGTGCGACGCCATGTGGCCATATATGACGCTATCGCTGCGCATGCCGTCTGATATCCTCGTTCGGCGTACGCTTTGATCGGGTGTCGCCGACCTCACACGCACAGCGCTCGATGCGCGCAATTTGAGAAAAAGAACTCACAGCAAAGGGATAAGTACTTACAATGGACCGAGCGACGCGCGCTGATCCAAGGGTCACTCAACACAGGTCTCCGAATCCGCCCGTACAGGATCCGGATCACATCAGCCCGGTGCCCGCACACGTCAGCTCGCAACCCTCGAAAAACAGAGAATGGACAATCGGATATCCAAACACGCCGCGACGTCCCTTTCAGGTTAACGTTCGTTACCCTGCGGGGGATGCCTCGACGACCCGATCGGGAGAGAAGCCCTATAGACGATAGATGAATGATAAGTGACGGGGCGCCGCGCGTCCGTCTTCCCCACGTTCAGATATAGGAACCGGTGCAGCTCTCGCACGACGGCAACCCTGGATGAAGGATGATCAATGAGCTCTCCGCGTTTGGGGTACATGCTGCTACGTGTACCGGATGGGAGAATCGTTTAGCGAAGGGTGCCTGTGAACGGTCATCTTCTCTGGGAGAATGAAACCTTGAATAGGGGAAAGAAGTTGACCGCGAGGGTACGCTTCGATCATGCACACGAGGCAGCGATAGGTCATTGAGATTCTGGAATTACCATCAGCGAACCGGTGCTTGCTGTGATAGACTGCATTGTTTGCTTGGCATTCCGAACGCGAAGTTCCGATTTCGAGACGGCGTTGACAGGATTCTGAATCTTTAGAAGAGCACCGTGTATGTCAGCGGCCCGCAGAAGCCACGGTCTGACTTCATATCACCTGAGACTTGTGCCAAAGTAAAGTCCTACAAGGAGACAGGTCAGACATCACATCAAAAATGAACATTTAAATATTGCAGTGTTAAGCATTTACTCGACATCAACATGTCAAACGATCAGCTCACACAACCACATTGGCGACAAGACAATAAAGTATCATCCTCATTTCAGCAACAGAATACATGATTGAAAAGAAAGCCACACTAATGACAGATACAAGGGGGTATCAAGAGAAAATGAAGATTGGACTCACCTTTCAGAACGGGCAACTTGTACAGTTGTAGGCCTGGAGATGACATCGGATATACTTTGTCATGTCCAGATCTACAAAAGTAGATAGCGCTCAAGTTGCGTCCTCACGAAGAGGAGGAAAATAAAAAATAAAACATGACAGTTCGAGAATAGTCTGAATCGAGTTTCGCGGTCAACAAGGACCACGAGCCACGAAGTGAACTAAAGAATGAGTGCTCCTTGCCAAGACGACAATTCAGCTCATCTCCTCGTACGACATACAATGGTTATTTCAGTGAATGAAATAACCATCGCAACACTGGCAAACCAGCAAGGACAACATGGTCAGGGTCAATGATAGGCAGGAGGTATCCAACCATGCAAAGGACGGCGCGTGTATGCACCAGAGGATGACACAGTGGGTCACGGAGGGAGAGTTCTAGATATGCATGGCGTATGAGCCGTAGAAATGCATTCCCGTTAACAGTTGGTAAACTGCCCAGCAGCGAGGTAAGGGTGTGCGCTGCTCCTCTTTCGGTTGGGTAAACCGATGTGTCTGAAAACCCCGTTACAGCGGCCAAGGTGGGCACGGGACCTGAAAACCACGTTGTGCGTCCGAAGACACAATTGTCGCGATAGAGAATGCTAAGTTGAGTACAATGGAAAGGAAGCACCCACCCCGTCACCGCGACGCTTTTCAAAGCCGACCATTGCGCAGCTGGCAGCTGGTTTTCTGGTACGTCGCTCAGTCCATTAGGACTGGTCCCGGCTAGAGACGATCGAGGATGACTGTGATGCTCAGACCTTCCCGCTCAGAAGAAAAGACGCGTTGGGAACGCGTCTTGTGCGTGCTGAGCCTCGCAGCTTTCGAGCTGTCATGGGTTAAGAGAGGAAGAGGCGTCGGTCGGTCTTTTATGTCGGAGGGTGAGCGGAGTTGCGGTGTTTGCCGGGGTTGTGGCACGTGACGGGCAGACGTGTCAGTCCCAAGTATCCTTCGGACGCGGCAGACAGCAGCGGCATGGGGCTACCGCGCACCCTGTTTGCCCTCGCAGGCATAGTCCTGAGTGTTCTCAGCGCTCATGGCGCGTCCCCGCCGGTCACCGTCACCCTACAATCCTCTTTCACCGCCAGCGACCCATTGCTCGAAGCATTGTAAGTCCCCGACCTTGCTCACTCACTTCCACTCACCTGGCCTTCAGCGAATCAGTCGCAATGGAGGACCCTTCGGTCCTTTTCCCTCTGCTCTCCGCGTTCTCGCTCGCAGAACGGCCCCCTACACCCATTCTGGCCCATAACGCCGTCTTTACCGTTGCAGCCGATCACATGCATTGGGCTGCCCTCAATTCCGCTCGTGTTCGCCTTGCACTGCACGCTTTGACGGCTCGCTTGGCTGCATCCGCGGAGTACTATGACCGTCACGTCGCAAATTTGGCAGACAGCCACAAGCTTCACAGTCCCGAATGCGCGTCCTGGGTTGACTGGCATGGCCAAATCGTTTGCGACGCCGAGACCCTGCTTCAGCTCGCCAACTCCCAAGACGATGGCGTTGTCGTTACAAAACCAAAGCGTCTTCCTTTGGATCACGTTCATCGAATTTCCCCATATCTAGAGGAGCCGCAGTATACAGCTATCCACTTTGCCGACCCTACTTCCCCATCGTTCCGTCCTCTTCATGAAGCGCTGCTCAGCTTGGAGCCAAATGTCGAATATGTTCTCCGTTGGGCACAAGGAACTACGAGGCACGGAAAAGGCGAACTGTCGAGTCACCTCTCCGGATACGGCGTTTCTCTCGACCTCAAGAAGATGGACTACCTTGTTCTCGATGACAGGAATCAGCATCAAGCACACGCGACCACCCAGGACCCTAGTGATTCCATCGAGAATGGGGTTCAACACTCCTCTAACGAAGAAATTCTCATCTGTATTTTCGATTCCTTACCATACATCGACGAAGAGGCCGAAACGAGGGCGGCGAAAGGGGAGCCACTGACGTCCGAAGAGATTGCAGGTTCGTCTATGGTTCCGCTTGGCCCGGGGGATAGCTTCATACTCGTCCCACAGATCTTGGTGCAAAAGCAGTCCAGTTTATGATGTCGTTCTCCGACCAGCCCCGCATAGAACCGCTGCACGACCACCAATGTTGGGATAATCATTATACTGTACCCCTCTCCGACGCGGAACTATTTCAAACAATCACGAATTCATTCCCGCTCTATGCAACGTCGCTCGCGCGCAAAATTAAAGTATCCGAGAAGGTGAAAGACGAGGTCTACGATAACTGGATGAAGGCAGCCCAGGGCGTGAACATGGCTTGGGTCAACGGACGGCTTCTCAACGAGAATGAGGGCAGCACGGCCGGCATATTTGGGTGGGGGTCTCATTGAACCTCGACGACTGAAGTGACTGAAATTACATACGTAGGCTCTTGCGCACTCTGCAACGCGAACGTACCCTTGTGAAGTCTCTTGTTGATTTGGGTTTCACGACCGAGCAGGCGATTGAGCTTCTTATGCACCCTGTTCACTCGTCATCCCATCAATCTGGTTCCCCGGCGTTCAAGCGCGGCTCTGAAAAGGCTTTTGCTGGTCGGATGGATGAGGCCGATGTTGTCGAAGAAAAGAAGGCATTTTCAGTATCCCCCAAATTTGCCGAGTACCTCGAAGGGCTCGTTGATGCAAGTGATACGCAAGAAGGTGGAGGTGTCATCTTATATTGGAATGATCTAGCAGTAGATGCTCGCTACGCCAATTCCAACCCATCTTTGCAAGCTGTTCGTATTTCTTTTCCCAGTCGACCTACACTTCTGACCTAGAATGCGACAATTCACAGCTTCTCCACACCCACGTGATGGCACTCTTTTCACCCATGTTTAGGATTCGGCAGAACTTAGTCAATGTGATATTCGTGCTTGATCTATCGCAGATACGATCTCTGTCGCTTCTCAGCAGCCTGTCTGAACACTTTGTGGCTCGAGGATTCCCGGTCAGATGGGGTTTTGTCCCTGAATGCGAGGGTGACAGTGAGTCCATAAACGCACTGTATATGGTTCAGTGTTCACTCTTTTACCAGGTCTTAAGATGGCTCGACTCGTATACTACATCAACCAAAAGTATGGACGCGATCGGATGATCGCATTTGTTCAAGGGGTATGTAGGTTTTAATCCGTCGTCACCGAAATCTAACGACCGTAATAGATTTCACGTGCTCATACGGAGCATGAGCTGTCGGGTCTATCATGGCAAATAGTACAGGAAATATTCCGTTCACTTGGTGTTGAAGACGGACTTGTCGAGATTTCACGAGGAAACGTTCCACTCCTCGATGAGGTGTCAGGAGAGGACATCATCACTCGATCGCAAAAATACGGCCGAAGGTTAGGTGTAGGGGTTCAAGCTACGACCGGAAAGGGCCACGCTTTTGTCAATGGAAGATATTTCACCATCAGTGATGTAAGTGATACCAACCACAATCCAGAGCGTGTCGATGAAGCTCGGATTTGCAGACTGTAATCCAACAAATGGCTAGCGAAATTACAGCGCAGTTGCAGATTCTTCAGGAGATGGCATGTGTAACGTACACCGATCGATGTGTTATCGCTGACGCTCCCCAAGGTGTACACTGGGGAGATCACAGACGATGATATTCCCTTGATGCCAACATTTTTCTATGACCTGCCTTCAACACTCCCTCGTCGGAATCCTTATATCTTTGTCGATAGCCCTTCTGGACGCGGGCATGCACTCGACGGGGGCAGTTTGCGGATGTTCAACTTACCCGAGGTGTTCTCCAAGGCTGGTTTTCAGACAACGGACGGCTCCTTTGTTGTCCCAAGTGCGTACTTTTTTCTGCATCTCACTTACCCACCTTCACGGAAAGTAGGTGAGAATGACGATCTCGCGGTAACGGCATATGTCATTGCCGACTTTGATTCACATGAAGGCCTTGAACTGGCAAAGGAATCTCTGAACTTCATGGTATTTATGGTTCATTTTGACATCGAGTCCGATACTCATCGCCACTTCATTGGTATAGACGCGCTCGACCAGAACTCGGGTAACCTTTATCCAAAACTCTGACGCGAAGACCATCGGGGCTGCTTCCACGTTAATTTCCACTCTTATCCATGCGGGCACCCTCGGCGATGTCCCTCCTTCGCGCATCTTGGACGCGTTAGCCAATGGATCAGACGGACACAACACACCCGGAACACAGCAACCTTTCACCATGACTGGAGAGGAAGCTACTCCTGCGGACATCGCCCGCCTGCTACAAGCGAGTCGTCTAGTCACTCGGCAGCTTGGACTCCAGTCTGGACAAAGAGCTGTCTTGGTCAACGGACGCGTACGTTATCCCTTAGCGCTGTATGCGGTGAATCTCATCATGAAATAGCTTGTCGGCCCCTTTGATGCAAATTCCGAATTCGTTGCCGAGGATTTCGAGATGCTGGAAGGATTTGAAATCAAGCAGCGTGTCGGTCGAGTAGCCGATGCCATCAATGAGATTCTCGGTGGGGACGGTACCGCTGGCGTGTACGTCATGCCATTCTATCGGTGGGAGACAGATTTGATGGACGTGCCCATGACACGCGATTAGATTGAAGCGCGCAGACTTGATTTCGATGGCGTCTTCCATCATTTATGCCGATCAGCAGCCTGACCCCTCTGAAGTGGGCCTCTTTGACTCTGCACCCAAACCCCGCACGCGCAATTACCGATTACTTTCGAGCAACTATATGTGATTTTCTCTGACCCACGTTGTTTGACTTTGTGTTCATGTTGCATTTGCAGTAAACTTGCCGTTGGTGATGCTTCTTCGGCTCGGAGTCACATTGCGGTGTTGGTAGACCCCCTCAGTGAAACAGCTCAACGGTGGTCGACGATATTGGCGGTAAACCCCCGAATTACGATATTTCGCACGGCGTGTGCTGATCATTCTCTTAGCGGTCCTCTGAACTTTTCCCCGATATCTATATTGAACTCTATCTCAATCCTACGCAACACACTGAGGTATGAAGATACTATTTCTGTAGCCAAGTTCTTTCTGAACGACCATTAAAATTTAGATACCCCTGACAAGATTCTATCGATACAACGTTGTCCCACATCTCAATTATGACGCCAACGGGTAAAGGTCTTCTTTTAAACTATACCCTCTGGCCCTGACCATTCTGTAGACAAGAAATCCCAGCACAGGTCACTTTCACTGGGCTCCCATTGGAACCGATTTACACATTGGGCATGGACGTTCCACCCTCTTGGCTCGTCCGCCCACGTGAAGCCCTCTACGATCTCGACAATATTCAGCTTGGAAAGCTCTCCCCTGAAGACCAGTCTCAAGGCATCCAAGCACTCTTTGCACTGGATTACCTCGTCGTGGAAGGACACGCGCGCGAGTTGAAGACCGTGAACCCGCCCAGAGGTGTCCAGCTCCAACTAATCAGTACCAAGGACGGATCCATCGTCGATGATACGCAGGTCGTTGCCAACTTGGGGTACCTGCAATTCAAGACGCGGCCAGGGACGTTCCGACTCGAGATTAGGGAGGGTCGCGGGAGAGATATTTATGAGCTAGAGAGCGTTGGGAGCGAGGGATGGAATAGTCCGTCTGTCGCTGAAGCTGGTGATGAGTTGACGGTGATGAGCTTTGATGGACTCACTTTGTACCCTCGATTGGCTCGGAAGCCTGGTACGGAAAGGTGGGACGTCCTCGATGGGTCGCAAGCCGCACCCCGTGAAGGATCGGGGAACATAATGGAAAACTGGGTGTCCAGGTAAGTATTGCGAGATTGTCGTTCGTCCCTGTCCTGATTTGTGCGCTAGGATGTCCTCGCTCTTGATGCCAAAAGCGGACGACAAGAAGACGAAGGCCGTTCAGAAACAAGGCGATGGGCAAGCTGACATTAATATATTCACGGTTGCGTCCGGCTTGTTGTACGAGGTAGGACCCCTTTGAGCTCTAATGATGAGTTCTGAGCGGTATTACTACAGCGTTTTGCTTCGATCATGATCTTGAGTGTCCTGCGTAATACCGAGAGGAGCGTCAAGTTTTGGTTCATCGAGAACTTCCTTTCCCCATCCTTCCTTGTGAGTGTCTCGATAGCCCTTCTATACCAAGTGTTGACACGCGAGCCAGGAATTCATACCGCACATGGCTGAAGAATACGGATTCCAATACGAGTTGGTGACTTACAAATGGCCGTCGTGGCTCAGGGCACAGAAGGAAAAGCAACGGATCATATGGGCTTACAAGATCCTCTTCCTCGATGTCCTCTTCCCGATGGACCTGAAAAAGGTGATCTTTGTCGACGCCGATCAGATCGTGCGGGCAGACCTTCAAGAGCTGGTCGATCTGGACCTTCAGGGAGCACCATACGGCTACACGCCGATGGGAGATGACAATTACGACATGGAAGGGTTCCGCTTCTGGAAGACGGGTTATTGGCATGATTTCCTGGCCGGTAAACGGTATCACATCAGGTATGTTCTGTCGCGAGTTGCTTTTTGTCGTCCTCACATTGCTCCGAGCGCCCTCTATGTTATAGATCTTGTCCGCTTCCGTCAGGTGAGTTACCCGCTTATACGAATTGCGTTTTCATTTCCTAACAGTTGAATGGAGATGGCTGCTGGGGTGAGCACACGACGACGACAATGAGGTTCATACGCTTAACGTTGCTGTAGGATCTTCTTCGAGGATCATATCAAATGTTGTCGCAAGATCCCAATTCACTCGCAAACTTGGACCAAGGTTCGTCGTTGATCATGGCGCTAGAGACACTGATCAATGTTATGAATTTAGACCTCCCCAATAATTTGCAGGCCCAAGTTCCGATCGTAAGTCAGATTCGTTGTGAATTGGGCAATCGCTGATGTAGGCATAGTATTCCTTGCATGAGGATTGGTTATGGGTAAGCAGATGCCTACCGTCGACGAGAATAAGATGCTAACGATGTTCACCAGTGCGAGACCTGGTGTATGTTGCCTCCTTGACTCGTACGTTGAATACGATACTAAAAGATTATCCGACCACAGGCAGCAAAGACAGACTCCATCGTGCAAAGACGATCGATTTGTGTCAAAACCCCCTCACGGTGCGTCACCCAGCGAATCTGACGCATACATTCCACTCACGGATCC
>JBBPQL010000113.1:0-57035 GCA_038092515.1 Boletus subparvulus | reverse complement strand
TGACCGGGTTCCAAGGACACCGCAATTGGGTGCATGCAGTCGACGTCTCACCAGACGCGACGAAAATTGCGACCGGATCGACCGACAAGACTGCCTGTGTCTGGTCGCTCTCCACTGGCGAGCGACTGCTCGATCCGCTCAAACACGATGACTGGGTGGTCGCGGTCAAGTTTTCACCGGACGGACAGCTGATCGCCACAGCTACCTGGGGTCGCGACTCTGTTCGGGTGTACGACAGTCAGAACGGCCACCTCCTCGTCGAATTCCCGGTCCAAGTCTACTCGGCTCTGAACCAGTCCCTCGCCTGGGCCAGCGATAGCAAACAACTCTTTGCTCTATCTCGCGACGGCAACATCCACTGTGTCGACACGTCCACCGGGACCACGCTCTCTCAATTTATCCACAGCAGTAACAATTCCAGGTGTATCTCCCTGGCAAGCAATAGCACGTTCATTGCAGCATCCGCTGGTTCATCGGTGTCGTTTTGGGACGCGACGTCCCACGAGCAAATTGGGTCTGTCATCGAGTACACTCATGACATCTGGTCTATGGCTATCTCACCAGCTTACGACCTTGTGATCGGTGGAGAAAAGACAATCACCCTTCGGGGACTTTGTAACACACTTCCTTCTCACTACTTTGACAACGTAAGCGTGTATTTGCATCAGAACAACTCGTACTCACAAACCGCTTGTTGACCGATGTAGACCCCCCGCAAGCGCGAAACCCGGCACACCGAGGTTGAAAAAGCTGATCTTGAGGGAGCTCGTGAATCTTTTCGTACACAGAACGACGACCCAAGTACGTTCGTTTGCACACTGATTTGCATTTTGACACCCATGCCCATCAGACGAAATAATAGCGAATCTGGAGAAAACCGTACAGGAACTCCGTATCCAGCTCGCAGATTCCCAACGAAAAGCCGACCAAACGAGGGATAGCCTCATCCAGTCCCTTCGTGCACAGGAGGAGAGCTCATGTGCGTTTGTTAATGCCCTGATTCGCATAGCGTTGACACCCACGTCCATCAGACACTAAAATCACGCAACTCGAAGAAACCGTCCATCAACTCCGCGCACAGCTCGCTGAATCTCAACAAAAAGCCGATCGGGAGAGGGATGACCTCATCCAGCTCCTCGAACAGAAACATCGGTGTGAAGCCCTGTATGCCGAGGGCCGCATAATGGAAGTTGCTGCGCCTCTTCTCGTGATTGTGAATTCCGTGGGCGAGAACGTGAAGGCCAACAAGTTAATCGTCAACTGGCTCGCGGGTGAGTTTTGGAGTCGCACATGAGGATAGACTATCCAATCTCTGCCATCAGAGTTTACGCACCAATATGTCACGGCACTGGAAAGGGTAGGAGACGAAGCATCGAACGCCAAGAAACAGGACGAAGCGGTTGCAGCCTACTCTACTGCATTATTGCTCAGTTCCTCAACGCCGAACACTGTACTGGTCGAGTGGGCGAGTATTATGTTGAAACGTGGATCAGCGCACGAAGCATTGAACGCAGCTGGCAAGGTATGTATGTTTTACCTGGTATCCTAGTGCCGAATATTGACGCTTTCGGTTCAGTTCAAACTCTCGAGGTTTCTCATTTATTGCGTGATTTGTGACATGCTGGAAGGGAATGGTCGCTTCACGGAGGCACTCGAATGTTTCCAACAAATGCAGAGCGACGTACAAGAGGAGACGAGTACCCACGATGACCGAGCACGGTGGGAACTCAGTAAGGTGTTCCATGGGCGACGTAGCCAATGCTAATTGAGCAATTTTTTCAGATTTCCGAGTGCGATGTGTTGAGAAGCTGGAGAATTTGGGCGACACCGCGATGGACTCTGAGAAGTACGACGAGGCCATCAAACGTTACTCCGACGCATTGATACTTGACCCGACGAATCGATGTGATATTCTCCTCAAGCGAAGCAAAGTGCGAGCAGTCTTGGGTTCCTGGGAGGAGGCATGGATCGATGCTGACAAGGTATGAATTGAGTTTCACGTCTCACGTCAAATGGGCCTCAGTGATTGATGCTATTCAGGCCATCGAGTTTGACCCATCATCCTATAATGGGTACGAGAGGCAGCATGCTGCATTACATGGCCTGGGGCGTCACAGCGAGGCATTCGAGGCATTCAAGACGATGATCTCAAGGCTTGAGGAGTCTCCTGATCCGCACCTTCGCGGTGGGTTGTTGTATCAATATTGCGCAGAACAACGCATACTGATTTATATCAATAATAGAACTTTGTCATCTGTATGTTGATGCTACAGCGAAGATTCGAGGAGTGGTTCAAGAGACTGTTCGCCACATGCCACGTGTACTGATCGACACCACTACCGGTCGTCTGTATGATAAAACACAGCAAGCAGCAGCTTTCGAGGAACTCCCGGTCTACGACGAGCTGCGGTCTTCAATGACTACTCGTCTGGACCATGCACGTATTCAGAGGGCGGTGAAGAAGTTCTACCGATATGTGATATTCTCGCATAGGTGGCAGCCAAATGAACCAACATTCCAGCAAGTCGAGGAAATCTCCATCTACGAGCTACCCGTGTCTCCAGCCTACAGCAAGCTGCAAAGTTTCTGCACGCTCGTGCGCACTCTTCGCTTCCAGTGGGCATGGAGCGACACGTGTTGCGTGAACCAGCTCGACAAGGGTGTCCAGCAAGAATCGCTGGTCGCCATGTTCAGGTGGTATCGTGGCGCGTCCCTCACGATCGTTCACCTTCTTGGTGTCCTGTCAGAGTCACAGGAGTTTGGCCGTCTTTGGAGGAGTATCTGGAACACTCGCGGGTGGACATACCAAGAATATATTGCTTCCGAGGTTGTCCAATTCTACACCGAGGACTGGAAGCCATATCTTAGATTGGACACCTTCAACCACAAAGAATCGCCTATAATCCTTTCGGAGATGGAACAGGCAATGAATTTTACGAGACAGGAGTTAGCCACCCTTCAACCGGGGTTAGACAGGGTGCGCGAGAAGCTATACTTGGCTTCGAAGCGTCAAACGACGCGCGAGGAAGATATTGCGTACTCGTTGTTTGGGATCTTCAACGTTGCGCTCCCGGTCATATATGGGGAGGGTAACCAGGCAATCGGTCGCCTCTTGGAGTATATTCTGACACGTTCAGATAATGTCACGCTTCTCGCATGGACCGGGAGTTCAGGTAGTCACCACAGCTACCTCCCCGCTGATCTCACGGTCTATAACCAAATCGTGCCACCACATGTTCCACAACCCGTCAAGACAGCGGAGATGGGTGACATAGTCACGGCGTTGCGCTCATCCTTACCCGACCTCTTCCTGACTGTCACGCTGTACGAGCGGCTCTACGATCTCCCCCCACTGTCACTCGTCGCTGGTCGCCTGAGA
The DNA here is from genome assembly GCA_038092515.1 of Boletus subparvulus. Classification (NCBI taxonomy): domain Eukaryota; kingdom Fungi; phylum Basidiomycota; class Agaricomycetes; order Boletales; family Boletaceae; genus Boletus; species Boletus subparvulus. Next base: position 53,656 of record JBBPQL010000113.1, on the reverse strand, counting down.
CTTCCTGGCATTGTTTTCCCCCTCGCCGGCCTCGTCCCTCTCCCGGAATCAGATTGCGAGTCCGACCTCCCTGTTTATCGTGCGACGACACCGATGCTCGGGGACATCGAGATCAAGACCACAGACGACCTGTCTGGCATGGAAGGTTTACTTCTCATTCATCCCTGGATCAGTCCCCTCCTCGACCAAGATTTCTCGTGCGGCGCAGCTCAGTTCGATCATGATACGCGCGCACTGCGGCTCGTGGCCCGGCTCAGACTGCCCTTCGGCGCACTTTTGCTTGCCCCGCTGGCGCGCGTGCAGTACAGACGCGTTGCGACGGATAGTTTGATCATGGTTCGGGTTCGAGAGGAGACGTCGTTGACTGAATTGATGGATGGTATCCGTACGGTCGATATACAGTAGGTGTAGAATGATGACTTGGAGCCTGTGATGATGTAGTGGTATGTTATTCCCCACCTTGATGAGATTCGAGTAGTTTTGTGGTGCATTTTCACGACCCTTTCTGTTCTCTCCGAATGCTTGAGCTCGCATTCCATCGGGTGGAGTGGATTTGTCGGGCCACTCGACCCGCTTTATAACCTAATCATTTCGTTGGGGTCTTCGACATCACTCTGCGCCAACGCTGGCTTTTGGCTAACCATCCAAACCCACAATCAAATGGTTTCGATTTAGTATGTGCTCTTCCTCTCTACGGAACATCCCCTCCAGCATACGCGTTGGATGTAATCACGTTCCGTTGAGAAATTGTTATCAACACGTCAGGCTCGACGCCGCCGACATTCAATGCGTACTACCCCAGCTTGAGCTTCCGGCAGCATCATCGAAAACCCGAAATCGATTGGCGCCCGAGCGGTCGCTGCCACACTGGTTTTGGCTGTATCAGGTCCAGTACTCTTGTCGAGCACAGGTCCATGCCGCGCCACGCGTTCTGTATCTCGGAGGTGGAGTGTGGATGATCGGACCGTCTCGGCCCGCCTGCCATTCGTTTCTTCACTGTTTCCTTGTCGGTCTCTGCCATGTTGTTTCTCAGTTTTGACGCTCGGAGCGATACAAGTTCTTCATGATCCGCTGCGACGAGGTCGTCGTCAACGCACACTGACTCGAGTCACTCTAGTTTTTACTGCATCAGCTGCTTTGTCGAGTTTCACACCACGGCAGTGGTTTGGTGGGCTCATCGGGCTTTCCTCTGGCATTGGATTAGGTATACAAGTACAATCGAGAGAGAATGCAATCATGTGACGTTGGACGGGGGTGGATCATTAATGGGCCCAAGGTATTGCATTTGATATTGCTAAGCGGACGTACCCATAATGGAAAGGCTTGACGGTCGTTTCGATAGACGTTCGGCTCACAGTGCACGGCGTGCAAGGGTCGTGGTAGAATGACTCGGGAATGAAATCTGTTCGTGGTTGAACAAGTTTCGTAAAAGCAGAGTCACGGAAACTTACGGACGTATGAGTCGGTATGACAGGGTCGGAAGCCACAACCTTGTACCATCCTCGAGCTCCTCTATGGGTGTTGTAAAGATCGTTCCAGATTCGAGCGTGATCCCCCCTACCGACAACTCGTAGTCACCAGAATAAGAAGGATGTGGATTTGGGCGAGGACAAGCGCCCAGGGTATGGGGTGTGCGAATTGATTCGATATCGGCTAAGGAGACACGTGTATGGCCAGCAACAACGGCGCAGCGGGAGTAACCACCACGCATTCTTCTTCCTGCTCGAATACCTGGCCGAGTATGTCTTCCGAAGTGAGCCTGGGGCCAAATAATGGTGAGTACGTGGGGAAGACAGTTGAAAGGACGATGTTGACGGGGACCGAAGAGCCGCATGGGTTGAAACGTCCGCCCTCCCGAAAGAAAGCAAGACCGATCGAGATCAAAAATTCTTTTGACATGCATTCAGTTGCGTTTCTCGTTGGTGAGCAGCACGTCGTGAGCGCTGGCGAGCACGGGTGGATTCATCGTTGGCGAGTGGAAGATGGCGAACTTGAAGATGGCGCGGCGCGGTGCGCGGAGAATGGTGTTCGCAGCATCGCAGTGTCACGAGATGGAAAGTGGTTCGTCAGTGGGACGGAAAGTGGATGGGTGACGGTGTGGAATGCAGAGAGCCGCTCAAAAGCGACCGAGTGGAAAGCACACAATGATTGGGTGCGCAGTGTCGACGTTTCGCCAGACTCGATGAAAATTGCAACCGGATCGGATGACTGCAGGGCCTGCGTCTGGTCACTCTCGGCGGGCGAGCGACTGTTCGAAACCTTCAAACGCAGTATCCTGCCAAATCCTTTCAAACACGATGCCTATGTGACCGCAGTCAAGTTCTCACCAGATGGACAGCTCATCGCCCTTGCCAAGCAGCACACTTCCGTTCGGATCTGCGACGGTCACAATGGCCGCCTCCTGGTCCAGTTTCCAATCAAGGTCGACTCATTTATGAACCAATCCCTCGCCTGGGCGAAAGATAGCAAGCAGCTCTTTGTCTTATCTGGAGACGGTAACATTTACTGTCTCGAAGTGTCTACCGGAACGACGCTTTCTCAATGGCTCGTTAACAGCACCAAGGATGCCCAATGCATCGCCCTGGCAAGCAACGGCACATTCATCGCAGCATCCGGTGGTTCATTGGTGTCGTTTTGGGACACTACAACGCACAAGAAAATCGAGTGTGTCATTTACCATACAGCTGTCATCGAGTCCATGGCCATCTCATCAAGCTACGACCTCGTGACCGCTGGAGGCACGAAAATCACCGTCCGCAATCTCCGCGATGCGCTTCCCTCACCATACTGCGACGATGTAAGTACACGTCCACTGCGTGAAATGGCTTCCTAATCAAACTACTTTTTTCGACTGCGACAGCAGTTCCGTGAGGTGGAAATTACACGCATGGAGGTTGAAAACTCCCATCCCAAGGAGACCAACAACTCCCATCGTACAGAGGAGGAGAGCTCAGGTGTGTTCGTTTGCTCCCTGACTCATTTCATTGACACCCGCGCGCATTTAGGCAGCAAAATCACGCACCTTGAAAGAACCATCCAAGGACTTCGTCAGGAGCTGGCAATATCCCAACGCACAGCCAACCAGAAGGCGGATAGCCTGAACGAGATCATCACGTCACTACGTGCAGGCCTTCATACACAGCAAACGAACTCAAGTGCGTTTATTGACATCATGCATCGCGCTTCCCTAACGGGTTTTCTATTATCCATGGCCACCGATCGAAAAAAAATAGCGAATCTCGAGGAAACCATCCAAGAGCTCCGTAACCAGCTTGCAACATTCCAGTACGCAGCCAATCAAGAAAAGGATAGCCTCAACGAAACCATCAATTCCCTTCGTGCCGATCTTCGCGCAGAGCAACAAAAGCAACAAAGTTCAAGTGGGTTTATTGCCACCTTGACTTGCACTTTATTGAGATCCACATCCGTTAGACACCACTGTCCAAGAACTCAACGTCCGACTCATCGACTCCCACCACAAAACTGATGGCCTCATCCGAATCATCCGTGTACACGAACAGATGCAGCAGTGTGAATCCCTCTATGGTCAAGGACGCATATATGATGCTGCAGGTTCCCTTCTCGCGATCGCGAATACTATAGGCGAGGATATCAGAGCCGACAAGTCAATCGGCGACCGGCTTGCTGGTGAGTTTCGGCGTCGCACATTGAAAGACAGTATTCAATCTCAGTCATTAGAGTTTACGCACCGATGCGCAACGAAACTGGAAAGAGTTGGAGACGAGGCATCGAATGCCAAGAAACAGGACGATGCGGTTTCGGCCTACTCTACTGCATTGTCTATCAGTTCCTCGACTCCAGACACCGTACTGGTCAAGTGGGCGAACGTTATGTTGAAACGTGGATCAACGCACGAAGCATTGAGCGCAGCTGCCAAGGTATGATTTACGTGAGAGCCTAGTGCCGAATATTGACTCATTCGGTTCAGTTCAAGCTTCCGAGGTTTGTCATTTACCGCGTGGTTTGCGACATGCTGGAAGGGGATGGTCGTGACATGGAGGCAATCGAATGTTTCCGACAGCTGCAAAGCGAGCTTTCAGAGGACACGAGCACGCACGATGAGCGAGCGCAATGGGAGCATGGTGGGTAGTTCAGGCGGCGACGTAGGTAGGCTTGATTCAAACACCTCCCTCAGAATTTCGAGGACGTTCGGTCGAGAAGTTGGTGAAGCTAGGCGACACCGCGACGGACTCTAAGAATTACGACGAGGCCATTAAATGGTACTCCGACGCATTGACGCTTGGCCCGACGAACCAATATGATATTCTCCTCAAGCGAAGCAAAGTGCGAGCAGTCATGGTTTCGTTGGAGGAGGCATTGATCGATGCTGACAAGGTGTGGGATGGATTTCACGTCACATCAAACAGGCCTCAATTATCCATACTTTTCAGGCCATCGAGCTTGACCCATCATCCCATAATGGGTACGAGAGGAAGCACGCTGCATTACACGGCATGGGGCGTCACAGCGAAGCATTTGAGGCATTCAAGATCATGATTTCAACGCTCGACGAGTCCCCTGATCCACACATTCGCGGTGGGCCATTGTATCAATATCGCATAGAACAACACATGCTGATTTATGTCACTCATAGAACTTCGTCACCAGTATGTTGATGCTACACCAACTATTCGAAACATGGTTGAAGAGACTATCCGCCACATGCCACGTGTGCTGATCGACACTACTACCGGTCGTCTGTATGATAAAACACAGCAAGCAGCAGCTTTCGAGGAACTCCCGATCTACGACGAGCTGCGGTCTTCAATGACTACTTGGCTCGATGAAGCACGCATTCGAAGAGTGGTGAAAGAATTCTACCGATACGTGATGTTCTCGCACAGGTGGCAGGCCAATGAACCGACATTCCAGCAAGTTGAGAATGTCTCGATCTATGGGTTGCCAGCGTCTCCAGCCTATAGCAAGCTGCAAGGTTTCTGCAAGCTCGTGCGCAGTCTTCGCTTCGAGTGGGCATGGAGCGACACGTGTTGCGTGAACCAGCTCGACAAGGGTGTCCAGCAAGAATCGCTGGTCGCCATGTTCAGGTGGTATCGTGGCGCGTCCCTCACGGTTGTCCACCTTCTCGGTGTCTTGTCAGAGTCAGAGGAGTTTGGTCGTCTTTGGAGGAGCATCTGGAACACTCGCGGGTGGACATACCAAGAATACATTGCTTCCGAGGTTGTCCAATTCTACACCGAGGACTGGAAGCCATACCTTGGGTTGGAGATCTTCAACCACAAAGAATCACCTATCATCCTTTCGGAGATGGAACAGGCGATGAACTTTACCACAGAGGAATTGGCCACCCTCCAACCTGGCTTAGATAGGGTGCGCGAGAAGCTTTACTTGGCTTCAAAGCGTCAAACGACGCGCGAGGAAGATATCGCTTACTCGCTTTTCGGCATCTTCAACGTTGCGATCCCGGTCATATATGGGGAGGGTAATCAGGCAATTGGTCGCCTCCTGGAGTATATCCTGACACGTTCCGATGATGTCACGCTTCTCTCATGGACTGGGAGGTCGGGTAGTCAGCACAGCTACCTCCCCGCTGGTCTCACGGTGTACAACCAAATCGTGCCACCACATGTTCCACAACCGGTCGAGAAAGCGGAGATGGATGGCATGGTCACCGCATTGCGCTCATCTCTGCCTGACCTCTCCTTGACTGTCACACTGTATGAGCGTCTCTATGGTCTCCCTCCACTGTCACTGGTCGCTGGTCGACTGAGACTTCCTGGCATTGTCTTCCCCCTCGCCGACCTCACCCCCCTCTCGGAATCCGAGTCCGAGTCCGACCTTCCTGTTTATCGTGCGAGGACACCGATGCTCGGGGACGTCGAGATCATGACCACGGACGACCTGTCTGGAGTGGATGGTTTGCTTCTCATCCATCCCTGGATCAGTCCCCTCCTCGACCAGGATTTCTCGTGCGGTGCGGCTCAGTTTGATCTTAGCACGCGGGCACTGCGGCTTGTCGCTCGGCTTCGTCAGCCGTTCGGCGCATTGTTGGTCGCCCCGCTGGCACGTGTGCAATATAGACGCGTTGCGACGGACAGTTTGATTATGGTTCGAGTTCGCGAGGAGACGTCGTTGACCGAATTGATAGATGGTATCCGTCGGGTCGATATACAGTAGGTTTGAATGGCTGGGCCTTTGACGCGATACAACTATGTTGTCCCCCACCAAGTTAGCGGCACCGGAGTAGTTTCCTTCGTAGTCTCATCATCATTCTAGAGGATGGTTCCATTTCGTGCAACGCTGCGACCCCCTTCCTCCCTCTGGGTCCTTGAGCTCGAACTCCCTCGTTTGGTCGATTCATCGGACTCAGCATTAGTACCCGCCCAATGTTGGCCTTTGGCCTACACATGCAATCGAGGTTTCGTTTCAGCGCATGCTCTCCCGTAGACGTACATATCATCTGCTTCAAGCTATACACAGATCTGATCCCGTTGCACTGAGATGACTTTCTCTGTCTCGGGGACGGAACGATACTGGATGAGTGGTCATCCTATTGCAAACAGCAAGGCGTAAAGAGCTAGCAATGTGTTCCGCGAGAGAACAAGGGGGGATGGGAGTGGCCCCGTCTAGGGTCTGGTGGGATACCAAGGTGGGAATGGGACAAAGGACGACCCTACAACCCCGGGATGTCAGGGACGGTCCGCCGATCGCCCCACATGCCCTATATAATAGTTTTGTGACAGTGCCCAGGCGAGATATCCACACGAGTGTCTTTCCTTTCAGGTTCCTCCCCGGCGATGAGTCTTTCATGCTGTTATATGCTGAGGTTGAAGATGCGTGCAAGTGATTGCCAAGTGATCGATACTTCTGTGGTATGATCGTGACTGACACTGGCGCTGCTTAACAGACCTCTACGCTCATCATGCTTTTCGGACACACCGAAGTAGGTAGAACGGCGTACGAATTAATTTTAGACCCAGGAATAGAGGTATATTCACTCCAAGCACGCTTTGCCAGTGGAAAGCATTAGTCAATTGACGAGGCATTCTAAGACAAACACCAACAAAGCCACACCTTGTGACGATCAGCTCCATCTCGTTTCGTCGCTGCTGCCCGTTCCCACCGGAATTGAACATCATTCCCGGCCACCGGCCACTAGTGAATGAGGCGTGTGCATTTGAGCGGGGAAAAGCGCCAATTGGCAGGAGATGTGGTGTGTGAACTGATTCGATCAGGAGACACAGCAGCAATGGCGTAATGCGAGCAAACGACCACGCATTCTTCTTCCCACTCTGATACCTAGCCAGTGTATGTTTTCCGAAGTAAGCCTGGGGACCAAGAATGGTGAGTACGTCTGGAGGACAGTTGCTAAGACGGGCCCCGGGATACTGATGGGAACCCGAGGGTCGAGTAAAACCAGTGTCTCTGGTAGCTTTCACCAAAAGGAAACAAGACTAATTGAAATCGATGATCAAGAAAATATATATTCCGTTTCCTTCCTCGTCGATGGGAAGCGCATCGTGGGCGGCGGCAGGAGAGGGAAGATTCGATGTTGGCGAGTGGAAGATGGGAGAGAAGTGGGGACACCGATGGACGCGGGGAGTGCTGTTTGCAGCGTCGCAGTGTCACAAGATGGAAAGTGGGTCGTCAGTGGGGCGGAAAGTGGATGGGTGACGGTGTGGAATGCAGAGAGCCACTCAAAAGCGACCAGGTTCAAAGGACACCGCAATGCCGTGCGCGCAGTCGACGTCTCGCCAGACGGGACGCGAATTGCAACTGGATCGGAGGACAAGACTGTCTGCGTTTGGTCACTCTCCACTGGCAAGCGTCTGCTCGACCTCTCCCAACACGCCGACTCCGTGGTCGCGGTCAAGTTCTCACCAGACGGACGGCTGATTGCTATTGCTACGCGGGTCACTTCCATTCGCATCTATGACAGTCAGAACGGCTGCCTCATCGTCGTGTCCCCAATCAAAGTCAACTCAGCTTCGAACCAATCCTTCGCCTGGGCGAGCGATAACAAGCAGCTCTTTGTCTCATCTCGCGACAGTATCATCCACTGTTTTGACGTGTTTAACGGAAGGACGCATTGTCAATGGCCCACTGACTGCAGGGGGAATGCCAGTGCCCAATGCATCGCCCTGGCAAGCAATGGCACATTCATCGCAACCTCCACTCTCTCCTCGCTCTCATTTTGGGACACTACAACGCACGAGAAAATCAATTGTGTCATTAACCATGCTCCTCTAATCACGACAATGGCCATCTCATCAAACAACGACCTTGTGACCGCCGGAGGCAATGAAATTACCATCTACGATCTCCACAATGTGCTTCCCTCCTCATACTGTGACGATGTAAGTGCATTTGCATCAGAGCGTGAAATGGCTTAATGGAAAGCTACCTTTTTGACTGCGACAGCGGATCCGTGAGCTGGAAATTTCGCGCGTGAGTGTGGAAAAAAACTCATCCAGACGAGTCTAATGCGTCCCTTCGTGCACAGGAGGAGAGTCCAAGTGCGTTCATGTGTTCACTCACTCATTTCGTTGACATCACCGCGCATTTAGGCAGCAAAATCGCGCATCTCGAGAGGACAGTCCAAGAACTCCGCCACGAACTCGCTGCGTCGCAACGCGCAGCCAGTCAAAAGGAGGATAGTCTCAACGAAATCATCAAGTCACTTAGTACAAAGGAGCAGAGCTCGAGTGTGTCCATCGCCACGCTGATCTGCGTTTCGTTGAAATCCACGACCATTAGATACCGAAATCGCGCATCTCAAACAAACTGTCCAGCAATTCCGCGTACAGCTCGCCGAAACCCAACAAAAAGCCGATCAAGAGAGGGATAACCTCATGCAGATCCTTCGGGTGCACGAGCATAAGCATCGATGCGAAGCTCTGTATGCCGAAGGACGCATAATTGACGCTGCGGTGTCTCTTCTCGAAATCGCGAATACCGTGAGCGATGTCGTTAGAGCTAACAAGCTGATAATGGACTGGCTTGCTGGTGAGTTGCTGTGTTGCGCATCGAGAAAGTAATCAACTTCCACCATCAGAATTTACGAAGCGATGCATATCTATGCTGGAAATAATTGGAGATGAAGCGTCGAACATCAAGAAACATGATGAAGCACTTGCAGCCTATTCTACTGTCCTATCCCTCGGTCCCTCGACCCCGAATACTGTACTAATGAAATGGGCGAACACGGTGTCGATTCATGGCTCAGTGAATGAAGCATTGGGTGTCGCCATCAAGGTATGCTTTATGAATAGTTTGCAGCTCGACGTTGAATATATTTTCGGTTCAGTTTAAGCTTCCGAGGTTTCTCGTCTATCAGGCGATCTGTAACGTTCTTGAAAAGGACGGTCGCATCACGGAGGCAGTCGAGTGTTTCCGACGGATGCAGAGTGAACTGGCTAGTGACACGAATATACACGATGAGCGAGCGCAGTGGAAATTCGGTAGGTGGTTGCGTGAGCAATATAGTCAAAGGTCGACTGAGCATTCCGCACAGACTTTCAAAGACGATGTACAGAGAGGCTAGAAAAGCTCGGTGACGTCGAAATGGACTCTCAGAACTACAAGAAAGCTGCTGAACACTTCTCGACCTTACTGTTGCTTGACCCAGCGGATCGCATAGATATCCTTATCAAGCGGAACACAGCACGAGCGTCTATGAACGCGTGGGAGGATGCGCTGAGTGATGCCGACGAGGTATAATTCGCACCTCACAGTGTTTTGGAAAGTATTAGTAACAAACCGCGCAGGTCACCAAACTCGACCCATCATGTTATCGAGGCTACGAGATGAAGCATGCGGCATTACACGGTGCAAGACGCCATGAGGAAGCTGTTGAAGCATTCAACACGATGCTCTTAAAACTGGAGGAATCTCCTAATCAACGCATTCGTAGTGAGCTATTTACTCGACATCACTCAGACCAGCCCATGTTCATTGAGATGAATAATAGAACTTCGTCCTCGATACGTCGACGCTAGACCTACGATTCGACGCATTATCGACCAGACCATCCGCCACATGCCACGGGTGCTCATCGACACCATCACTGGTCATCTCTATGATAAGAAAGGGCAAGCAGAAGTTTTTGAAGCACTTCCGATCTACTACGAGCTTGTGTCATCAATGACGACAGAGCTGGACCATTCGCGTATTTGGATAGCAGTGAAGAGGTTCTACCGATATGTGATGCTCTCGCACAGGTGGCAACCCAACGAACCGACATTCCAGCTGATGGAGAATACCTCGATCTATGGCTTACCGGCGTCTCCTGCGAACAGCAAGCAGCAAAATTTCTGCAAGCTCGTGCGCTTTCTTGAATTCCGTTGGGCATGGAGCGACACGTGTTGCGTGAACCAGCTCGACAAGGGGGTCCAGCAAGAATCGCTGGTCGCCATGTTCAGGTGGTATCGTGGCGCATCCCTCACCGTCGTCCACCTCCTCGGTGTCCTGTCTGAGTCAGAGGAGTTTGGCCGTCTTTGGGGGAGCATCTGGAACACTCGCGGGTGGACATACCAAGAATACATTGCTTCCGAGGTTGTCCAATTCTACACCGAGGACTGGAAGCCATACCTTGGGTTGGAGATCTTCAACCACAAAGAATCGCCTATCATCCTTTCGGAGATGGAGCAGGCGATGAAATTTGCCACAGAGGAATTGGCCACCCTTCAACCGGGGTTAGAGAGGGTGCGCGAGAAGCTGTATTTAGCTTCGACGCGTCAAACAACGCGTGAGGAGGATATCGCGTACTCGCTGTTCGGCATCTTTAATGTTGCCATCCCTGTCATATATGGCGAAGGCGATCAGGCGGTCGGGCGTCTCCTGGAGCATGTCCTGATGGGTTCCGGGGATGTCACCATTCTCGCTTGGACTGGGAACTCCGGCAGTTACAATAGCTGCCTTCCTATGGACCTCACCGTTTACGACCAAATTGTGCCGTTACACGTCCCACAACCCATCGAGATGGCTAAGATGAACAGCATGGTCACGGCATTGCGTTCATCTCTACCTGAGCTCTCCCTGGCCGGGATACTGCATGGCCGCTTGAACGAACTTCCTTCACCATTGCTGCCAGTCGATTGCGACTCCCTGGCATTACTTTTCGCCTATCCCAACTCGTTCGCGCTCCGAATGGAGATGCTGCAACGAACCTCCATGTATATCATGCGACGACGTCCGTGTTCGGGGACGTAGAGATCAAGACAGTAGACAACCTAACTGGGATGAAGGGTCTCTGCCTCGTCCATCCGTGGATCCGCCCCCTGCTTGACCAAGAGTTCTTGGATGGTGCGGCCGTACTCGACAAGACTACGCAAGCACTCCGGTTCGTCGCTCGTCTCAGGCAGCCGTTTGGTGCGCTCCTGTTCGAGCCGCTGTCGCGCGTAGAGTATAGGCGAGTCGCAGCGGACAGTCTGATCATCGCTCGAGTTCGCGAGGAGGTATCGTTGACGGAACTGATGGACGGCATCCGTATGATCGAGATACAGTAGATGTACATGGATGACTTTGGACATTCAAGTTTGACGACTCGGACGTACTACGATGTTATGTATACTCCCCACCTTTGTGACATTGTAGTCTGACTTTCGTTGTCTATGGTATCGTTGCAGCGCAACGGTGGGATCCGTTGTGTCCTTGAGCTCAGACTCCCTTGCGATTGGGTGAGTATATAGTACCGGATAGATCGACAGAGGCAGGCGATTTGTCCTCGGACACGGCGGGTTGATCGAGAAGCCGATGAATTCTGTTTTTATTTGACCTGGATGCGGGACCGTTGTGGTCCTGTGTCGATTTCTCGATATCATGGATTGTACTCTCGGATTGGCAAGTCTACCCGGTTGTCGAGACAGAGCCTGACGATTCGTGGCCGGATGTGAGGAGCAGCGAGGATCTCCCTGCACCGATCGCGACGGAAATGTTAAGTAGACCATGCAGGCACACCTTTGGTGATCAGAACATTTACGAGACATATGAATCCGATACATAGATACAGTCGACTCTGTAATAACCCATATCCTTCGGGATAGGTCCAGCAGTATGGGATATTGGAGAGTATGGGTTCTGATTGAGGTCGGCTGTCAACAAGACAGACTCCGTCGGAGGTCAAGATGGCATTTGTCTCTGCAGCGAGAGGTTGTGAGCTCCATGAGGGTTGTGGAGATCGTTTCGTCGTTTCTGCCCGTTCATACCAGGTTCGCGCGAGTCCCACCCACAAACAACTCATTGGTCACCACAAGAATAAGAACGGTGTGCATTTGAGCGAGAGCAAGCGCCCTGGACATGATGTGTGTGAATTGATTCGATAAGACCAGGAGTAATGGAGTAGCGCGCGTAAACGACCACGCATTCCTCTTCCCACTCTGATGCCTAGTCAAGTATATTTTCCGAAGCAATCCTAAGGCCAAAGAATCGTGAGTACATGGGGAAGACAGTTGAAACAACGACACTAACGGGAACCCAAGACTCGTAATCGAGTAAAAACGATTATTTTTCCAGCAACATTCACCAAATGGAAGCAAGACTGATCGAAATCGATAGTCCAGATGACATATATTCAGTCGCGTTCCTCGTCGACGGGAAGCACGTCGTGGGCGGTGGCAGGGGAGGGAAGATTCAACGTTGGCGAGTAGAAGATGGCAAGGAAGTGGGGACCCCAATGGGTGCGGGAGGTATTATTTTCAATATCGCAGTGTCAAAAGACGGAAAGCGGGTTGTTAGTGGGACTAACAGTACCAGAGGCTTGGTGACAGTGTGGGATGTGGAGAGCCACTCGAAATTGACCGAGATCAATGGACACCGCAATTGGGTGCGTGCAGTCGACGTCTCACCAGACGGGACGAAAATTGCGACGGGATCAAGAGACAAGACTGTCTGCGTTTGGTCGCTCTCCAATGGCCAGCGACTACTCAACCCCCTGGAACACGACCACTGGGTGGTCGCAGTCAAGTTTTCACCAGACGGGCGCCTCATCGCCACGGCCACCTGGGGTCGCGATGCTGTACGGGTGTATGACGTTGACACTGACAGTCAGAGCGGCCCCCTCGTCGAGTTCCCAGTCCAAGTCAACTCCTTCCTGAACCAATCCCTCGCCTGGGCGAGCGACAGCAAGCAACTCTTTGCCTTATCTCGCGATGGCAGCATCAACTGTCTCGACGTCACCCGGAGCGCGCGCTCGCAATGGCACATTAGCAACAGTGGGGATGCCCGATGCATCGCCCTGGCAAGCAACGGTACATTCATTGCAGCCTCCGCTCTATCCTCGGTCTCATTGTGGGACACTACGACACACAAGGAAATTCACTGTGTCATTCACCATACCGTTGACATTATGTCCATGGCCATCTCATCAAACTACGACCTTGTGACCGCCGGAGGCAATGAAATCACCGTCCGCAATCTCCGCGATGTACTTCCCTCACGATACTGCGACGATGTAAGTACATTTGCACCACGCGCCCACTGCATGAGATGGTTTCTTACTGAAAACCACTTTTTTTTGACAGCGACAGCGATTCCATGAGCTAGAAATCTCACGCGTGCGCGTGGAAACAACTCGTCGCGACGGGTCCGACGAGTCCCTCCGTGGACTGGAGGAGAGTCCAAGTGCGTTCTCCTGTTCCCTGACTCATTTCGTTGACATCCGTGCGCATTTAGGTAGCGAAATCGCGCCACTTGAGAAAACAGTCCAAGAACTCCGTCACGAGCTGGCCTCATCCCAGCGCATAGCCAACGAGAAGGAGGATACGCTGAATGAGACCATCAAGTCACTGCGTGCAGACCTTCGTACGCAGCAAACCAGCATAGGTGCGTTTATTTGGCACCATTCCTTGCGCAGTTTTGTGTTATCCACGTCCATCGAAATAGCGAATGTCGAGAAAGCCGTCCAAGAACTTAGTAATCAACTTGCCACATTCCACTGCGCAGCCAATCAAGAAAAGGATATCCTCAACGAAACCATCACTTCCCTTCGCACAGAGCAGCACCATTCACGTGAGTTTATTGCTACTCTGAGTTGCGCTTCATTGAGATCCACGTCCGTTAGACAAAAAAATCACACATCTCGAACACAGTGTCCAGGAAATCAACGTCCAACTCAACGACTCCCACCACAAGGCTGATAGCCTTATTCAAATCATCCGTGCACACGAGCAGATACATCAATGTGAATCCCTTTATGTTCAAGGACGCATATACGATGCTGCAGAATCTGTTCTCGCGATCGCGAATACTCTAGGCGAGGATATCAGAGCCGACAAGTCAATCATCGACTGGCTTGCCGGTGAGTTCCACCGACCAACATTTGACAGAGAGTATTCAATCCCAGTCATCAGAGTTTGCCTACCGGTGCGCCACGAAGCTGGAAAGAGTTGGAGACGAGGCGTCGAACGCCGAGAAAAACGACGAAGCGGTTTCGGCCTACTCTACTGCGTTGTCGCTCAGTCCCTCGACCTCGCCCACTGTACTAACAAAATGGGTGAGCATACTGTTGGTTCGTGGCTCAACGAATGAGGCGTTCAGTGCCGCTGCCAAGGTATGCTTTACATGAAAGTATGAAGCCAGTAATTGACTCTCGTCCGGTTCAGTTCAAGCTTCCGAGGTTTGTCATTTACCACGTGATTTGCAACATCCTAGAAAGGGACGGTCGCGTCATGGAGGCAATCGAATATTTCCAGCAGATGCAGAGCGAGCTATCAGTTGATACAAGTGTGCACGATGAGCGAGCGCAATGGGAGTATGGTGGGTAGTGGCAGCGGCACGTAGGCGGGCCTGATCCAAACACCTCCCTCAGATTTTCGAGGGCGCTGCGTCGAGAAGCTGGAGAAGCTGGGGGACACCGCGATGGACTCTAAACATTACGACGAGGCCATCAAACGGTACTCCGACGCATTGATGCTTGACCCGACGAATCAAAGTGATATTCTCCTCAAGCGAAGCAAAGTGCGAGCAGTCATGGGTTGCTGGGGGGAGGCATTGATCGATGCTGACAAAGTAGGATTGTGTTTCACGTCACGCCAGACGAGCCTTAGTGATCAATACTATTAACAGGCTATCGAGTTTTACCCATCATCCCATAATGGGTACGAGAGGAAGTATGCTGCATTACACGGCATGGGGCGTCACAGCGAGGCATTCGAGGCATTCAAGATGATGATTTCAAAGCTCGAGGAGTCCCCCGATCCACATATTCGCGGTGGGTCATCGTATCGATATTGCACAACACAACACATGCTAACTTCTATCAATCACAGAACTTCGTCATCTGTACGTTGATGCTACACCGAAGATTCGAGAAGTGGTTGAAGAGACTATCCGCCACATGCCACGTGTGCTGATCGCCATCACTACAGGTCGTCTGTATGATAAAACACAGCAAGCAGCAGCTTTCGAGGGACTCCCGATCTACGACGAGCTGCGGTCTTCAATGACTACTGGGTTCGACGAAGCACGTATTCGGAGAGCGGTGAAGAAGTTCTACCGATATGTGATGTTCTCGCACAGGTGGCAGCTCAACGAACCGACATTCCAGCAAGTCGAGAAAATCTCGATCTACGAGCTACCGGAGTCTCCAGCCCACAGCAAACTGCAAAGTTTCTGCACGCTCGTGCGCACTCTTCGCTTCGAGTGGGCATGGAGCGACACGTGTTGCGTGAACCAGCTCGACAAGGGGGTACAGCAAGAATCGCTGGTAGCCATGTTCAGGTGGTATCGTGGCGCGTCTCTCACGATCGTCCACCTTCTCGGTGTCTTCTCAGAGTCACAGGAGTTTGGCCGTCTTTGGAGGAGTATCTGGAACACTCGCGGATGGACCTACCAAGAATACATTGCTTCCGAGGTTGTCCAATTCTACACCGAGGACTGGAAGCCATATCTTGGATTGGACACTTTCAACCACAAAGAATCGCCTACCATCCTTTCAGAGATGGAACAGGCAATGAATTTTACGAGACAGCAGTTGGCCACCCTTCGACCGGGCTTAGAGAGGGTGCGCGAGAAGCTCTACTTGGCTTCGAAGCGTCAAACGACGCGCGAGGAAGATATCGCGTACTCGTTGTTTGGGATCTTCAACGTTGCGCTCCCGGTCATATATGGCGAGGGTAATCAGGCAATCGGTCGCCTTCTGGAGCATATCCTGACACGCTCGGATAATGTCACGCTTCTCGCATGGACTGGGAACTCGGGTAGTCACCACAGCTACCTCCCCGCTGACCTCACGGTCTACAACCAAATTGTGCCACCACATGTTCCACGACCCCTCGAGACAGCGGAGATGGATGGCATGGTGACGGCATTGCGGTCATCCATGCCTGACCTCTCCCTAACTGTTACGTTGTATGAACGTCTCTATGGTCTCCCTCCACTTTCGCTGGTCGCTGGTCGACTAAGGCTTCCTGGCATCGTTTTCCCCCTCGCCGACCTTGTACCTCTCCCGGAATCCGAATCCGAGTCCGATCTCCTTGTTTATCGTGCGACGACACCCATGCTCGGGGACGTCGAGATCAAGACCACGGACGACCTGTCTGGGATGGAAGGTTTACTTCTCATCCATCCCTGGATAAGTCCCCTCCTCGACCGTGATTTCTCGGGCTGTGCGACTCGGTTTGATCTTAGCACGCGGGCACTACGGCTTGTTGCTCGGCTTCGGCAACCGTTCGGTGCATTGTTGCTCGCTCGGCTAGCGCGTGTGCAATATAGACGCGTTGCGACGGACAGTTTGATTATGGTTCGGATTCGCGAGGAGACGTCGTTGACCGAATTGGTAGACGGTATCCGTAGGGTCGATATACAGTAGGTATAGATTGATGAATTCGGACCTTTGATGCTACGACAACAACAAGAGGGGTTATTGTTAGACGGCCACGTATCCATTCTTTCCATTGTCCCAATACCTGGTCTCAAGCATGTTTTCCGGACTAACAAGTTGGTGGTCATGGGATGGTGAGTCCCTGCGCGAGACTTATCAGACAGTGACAGTACAATACTGACGAGGGCCTGACAAGAGCCGAGTGACAACGTTTTGTCCTCCAGTAACGATCACCAATGGGGAGCAACAACGATCGAAGATGGTAATGTAAAGGCAATACAGTTGAGAGTGCAACACTAACGGGGACCCAAGAGTTGAATGAAATCAGTTCCTCCCAAACCATTATACATCTTGAAGAGGGAGCAAAGACGATCGAGATCGATACTCAAAAGTTCATGTATTCAGCTGCCTTCCTGGTCGGCGGGAAACACGTCGTGAGCATTAGCGCGGATGAGAAAATTCGACGTTGGCGAGCGGAAGATGGCACGGAGGTGGGGACGCCAATACATGCGGAAAATAATTGTCGCAACCTCGCAGTGTCACGAGATGGAAAGTGGGTCGTGAGTGGGACATGGAATGGCGAGGTGACAGTCTGGAATGCGGAGAGCCACTCAAAGGTGACCGAGTTCAAAACACAGAGCATAGATGTGTGTGTGGCGGACATCTCGCCGGATGCGACGAGAATCGCGACCGGATCAACTAAGGCGGCTGCCTGGGTCTGGTCTCTCTCGACTGGCAAGCGACTGCTCGGTCCCTTGCAACACAACTGGTGTTTGGCTGGTGTCAAATTCTCACCAAACGGATGCCTGCTCGCCACCGCCACCGACACATGCGACGAACATGGCAAGTCCATCCGCATCTACGACAGTCAAAATGGCCATCTCCTCGTCGACGTCCCAATCCAAGTCAACTCATGGTTCAACCAATCCCTCGCTTGGGTCAGCAGTAGCAAGCAGCTCTTTGCCTTATCCCACGACAGCTATATCAACTGTCTCGACGTGTACACCGGGACGACGGTCTCGAAATGGCCCATTCACAGCAACAATGATCCCAAGTGCATTTCCTTGGCAAGCAACGGCATGTTCATTGCGGCCTCCGCCAACTCATCGTTGTCATTTTGGGATACTACGACGCACCAGCAAATTGGGCGTGTCATCGAGTACAACCATGTCATCTGGTCCATGGCTATCTCAGTAAACTACGACATTGTGGTCGGTGGAGACAGAATCACCCTTCGAAGACTCTGGGATATACTTCCCTCATCTTACGCCGACGTTGTAAGTGTACCTACATCAAGCTCGATGTGTGAAATGGTTTTCTAATGGCGGATTGGTTTATTGATTACTGCAGATCTTTCCTGAGCGGGGCATCCAGCGCATAAAGGTTGAAAAAGCTGATCTCGAAGAGACAATCCAGTCCCTTCGCACACGGGAGGAGAACTCAAGTGCGTTTATTAGTACCCTTACTCACGCGTCGTTGACATCCGCGTCCATTAGACATCAAAATCATGCACCTCCAACAAACCATCCAAGAACTCCGTCACGAACTCCCCGAGTCCCAGCAAAAAGCCGGTAACCTCATCCAGTTTCTTAGTGGAGAAGAGGAACGCTCGAGTGTGTCCATTGCCATCCTGACTCACATTTTGTTGAAATTCAGATCCATTAGATAACAAAATTGCGCATCTCGAAAAAACTGTCCAAGAACTCCGCAACAAGCTTGCCAGATCTCAAAACGCAGCCAATCAGCAAAAGGATAGCTTGAATGAGACCATCAAATTACTACGTGCAGACCTTCATACACAGACAACCAGCTCAAGTGCGTTCATTGTCCCCTTGACTTATGTTTCATCGCAATTTACGTCTCCTCGGCAAAGTACAAATAACGAATCTCCAGAAAACCATCCAACAACTCTGTACTGAGATCGCCAAATCCCAGCTCAAAGCCGATCAGGAGAAGAATAACCCCAGCATGAGCATCGAGTCCCTTCGTTCCGATCTTCATGCACGGGACGAGAGCTCAAGTAAGTTCATCGTCACACTCACGTTTCGTTGACGTTATTGTCCGTTAGACATGAAAATTGCGCATCTCGGAGCAATTGTTCAAGAACTTCGCGCACAACTTGGTGGCATCCATGACGCTGCCGATTGAGAGAATGGCCATTACATTGTTCTGTACCATTCTTTGCCACGCGAGCAGGGTTGTCAATGTGATGTCCTGTAGCTAATCGATGTTCTTGTCAACCTCACAAACACTGAAAGCCCGACTGAAATGAGTACGACGCAGTTGACCGTCGGCACTATCCACAACAAAATATCTGTTTCAGGAGGCGACGGAGGTTTCGTGGAGCCCCGGGGAGATGCAGACGAACGGGACAGTCCCGGTACACCGGGACGGCGAGGGACCGTCAGTCACTTCATTGAGCGAAGTTGGGGCTTCATACACAAAACACGGTCTTCGTGCACCCCAATCAGTGTCAAATGCTCTATGGCCGTGTTATGACGTACTAGTACTTTTCAAGGTACGGAATCATGTTCTTATTCTGGACACCACTGATCCTGATTATCCACAAAGCAGGCAAGTTCACGCCAGATCAGGTCAGCGCTCTACCTCCTGTTCGAAAAAAAAAACCATATCGATCACAGGCCCAAATATTCAACGCACTTCGTCTATGGCGGGCTCGGGGGGCTGGGCCGGGGCGGCAAGGAACGGCGCGTTACTCGGGTTAGGGCTCGGGTACAGCTTCCAGCACACGTACCCAGACGATACTGACACGCGAGTCAACGAGGACGTTACCATCTACTTAAAGCCTCTAGATATCCATCGCGACCGGCCTCGGTAGCCGCCGACCCGAAAAAGACGACCTGTCTGGTGAATTCTCGATCGACCGGCGAGTTCCGCGGAACTCCAGAAACTGTTGAAAGATTTCACTGGCGCACTGCAAGCGCACAATAGCAAAACAGTAACGTACGACGCCGTCATCCAGACAATCATCAGTTCACTAGCTGAATGATATACCGCAAGGTCGATAAAAATGTAATTCTTGTGACGAAGGTAGACCATGTTCCATACTGACGTGCAACTATTGCTGAAGAAGACTATGCTCTTAGTAGATCCCCCACAGCTGACCATGTCCACACTCTTTTCGAAGATGCCAGAGCTAAGGTGACGAGGTTCGTCGCCCAATCCCTTAAGCGATTCCCTTCGATTAAGTTCCGGCCCGTAGATATCCAAGCATGGGCCAAAGGGCTCTCCTCCTGGATGCCAGAGAGGAAAATAAGGACCAGATAACACGGTTCCTGTCATTCTTGGACAGGATCCAGGAGAACTATCGTCGGATTTCGTCAACAGTATCAGCGTTCGCGTATAGCGTGTTCGGTCCATCATGAAAGGTCTGAAAGCCAACCCGGATGTCTCAAAGATGGCCCAGGTGAGGAGCGTCATCGAACATGCTGGGATCGAGACCATCGTCTCTCGAAAACCCGAGCCGTCCCAGCCTGAACATGCAGCACGCAACGCGTCGCACGAGTACATTGTCGATGCGGACGGCAAGATCGTTGGTATCTCCGATAACGGCGCGTGGATCAGTTATAATACGGATGGTCAGGACCCGCCGGGCCATTCGCTACGTGGGATGTTGATGTGACAAAGTCTGACTGGAGTGTTTTCGTCAATCTCTTACTGGGGCGTATCTGGAGTTCTTTGGAACCGATTATGCGCCACAGCCGATCGAGTCCTAGACGTCTCTGTGGTGTCATGCATGCAAGGTTAATGTAATCGTACTGATGCATGCTTGCATTCTGTACTACTTGTTGGAAACGGAAAAAGTGGTGGTGAGCGCACACGATGTAGTTAGAGAATGGCACCAGGTAAGTGAGAACTAGCTCCCCTCCAGTCGGAGGAACTTGTCCCGTCAATACAGCAAGTCGGATATATACGAAGAACTTTTAGACGCGTGACTCAAAGCGAGGCATAAGCATCAAGAAAACCACGACATCTCACCCCGGACGCGACTCATAGTGTTCAAAACTCGATCAGCTTCTGCAGGCTGTGTACTCCACTGCAAATTATTAGTGAAGCCGAAAAGTGACGTAGCCAACTTCAAGGGCGTCGTTACGTACTAACGATGCACTGCACCAAAAGTTAACGCACGTGACGAGTCTGGCTCTGCGGAGCTCACCACACGCGACGCAATTATTTCATGGGAACGGATGCCTGCGCGATCCGGATTTGCGGCTGGTGCTAGTGCTTGCTAGGCTATCTTTCTCGAGTCTTCACTGTCTCCAGAATTGCCAGTCCATTGACAGGACCCGCCAGTACTAGCGCCGACTAGGAGAAGGCGGCGACAACACGCTGGGATGCTCCATTTCTCTTTCAAATGAAGATTCACGCCGTATTTATCATTTCGGATAGCAGGGTGCGGAGCTCCCCACCGATCAGCATCACGGTGGTCCGAGGATCAGTCACCTGGTGCGTCAGACGGTCATAACCCTTACTTTGAGCACCTGAGTTCATTTATCCTTGACCCATGTAAGTATGATTCATTCCCATCGATGTATGCGCTGAATTATAGATGCAGTAAAGGATCAAAGGGTAGGTGTACCCTTGAAATCACTTGCCCCATCGAGCCCTACTCTAGCTTCATCCATTTTGGTCAAACTTGCAAAAGTCAATTTTACATGCGCATGCCTCATGGAACACCTAGCGCGTCTCGTTCGTCCTCGATCCACCTGGAACGATCACGTATCCTCCCTTTGGCTTTCAAATTCTCGCATCGTTTCTTAGATCCACTCAAAATGTGCTCGTGGTGTAAGTTCCAGTGGAACTTGCGGCAGCTCCAGGTTTGCATTTCATCCTCAGCTTATATATTAGGTCCAATCGGTGTGTCTTACACCTCGGATCCAGGATAGCAGCACTGCTTCTATATTTCCCGCGAACACCATGGGAGTCCAACTCTTCAGGCTTCAGGGGCAGTACTATGCCACAGGGTCCCGACCTACCGTCGACGGTAGTTGTTGCTGCCTCGTGTTACCATTAAATCTGTCTCACGGAACCCCCGCGGGCAGGTATGAGGCACGAGGCTCATCTATCCGTAATACACGTGTAACGAACCATATTGGGGGTTTAGCCTCGCAGTTCATCAACCATTCTTGGCAGCGCTGCGGCTCGTCCGGCGCGCGCCCTACGGGGCGACCCGAGCAATGGAGATCAAATCGTTCCGTAATTCACTCGTTCGTTGGCGGCGGTAATTTCATCGCGATGGAACGGGTCCAAACAGCACGGTTTTCTACAGCTTGCCATTTCATTAGGACCAAGGAACTGGCAGGATCTCGTAGGATCACACGGGATTGCAAACGGGCTCCCGGTTCGGCTTTGTTTGGCGACGCAGCAAACCATGGAGACTCTTGGAGTCCACCAATTATAGGTTGTATTTGTCAGCAATTCTCACAAAGCAGGTCAATTTTACTGCCCTATGGCCAGTTCGCCTCGTGTGCTTCCAAGGTCATCAGCCAGCTAGGGCTCTTTGGTTCTAACCATCACACCCCGTTGCAAGGATGGCTCCGCCACCACCTCCGCCCCCACCACCACCCCCGCCGATGTGCTTTCCCTTCTCCTCGAACAGGTCCAGATTCAGAGAAGCAAGCCCGCTCATTCGTAGCGACTCGGAAAAGTCTGAGACCGCGTCGAACAACTCTGATAATCGCTCTCACCGTTCCCACCGGTCTGAAAGTCACAGTTCTAATCGTTCCCGTCAAACTGGTCGACTCGTACGCTCAGGATCGTACTCAACGACACGGACACTCTCTGGCCCGGAGAAACTAGAGTTTGACTCAGACTCAGAACCATACGACGTTCCTGCACTACCAAACAATAACTCCAAGCTCTCCCAGTCATCGCCCAACGGCAGTAAACCGACCTTGGTCAGGGCCGATTCGAAGAAATCTACGAAATGGGGAGTTGGTTATGGTTGGGGAGTTGGCAAAGTAAAAGAGAGGGAGCGAGACCTCTTGGAAAGGAGTCCTTCTGTCAGCTCGCAGAAATCTCCTCCGCGGTATGACTCCCCTACTCGCAGTTCTTCCAGGTCTAGCGGCAGCAAACGCCCTGCCTTTTTCTCGAACGATTCATCAAGTACCCTCGTTGGGTCTGCCTTAGAGCGCAAGATGGGCGAAGTTGCATCGATCAGGGAACATGTGGATACGACCGACAGGCTCGAGCAGATCCGCAAACTGATGATGAAGGATGGTCTTGATTATTAGTGAGTGGTCGATTCGCCTAGCTGCCTCTCACCTTATGCATTCATCGTTTTCAGCGTCATTCCTACTGAGGATCCACATCAATCCGAATACGTCGCCGCGAGCGACAAACGTAGAGAATGGATATGCGGGTGAGTATATTTATGGTCCTACCGTGTTATCACGCCTCATCCGGCGCATAGATTCTGTGGAAGTGCTGGCCAAGCCATAGTCTCTAAGACAGCAGCTTATCTTGTCACTGACTCTCGATATTGGTTGCAAGCACGCGAGGAGTTAGATCCCAACTGGTATATAATCCCAGCAGGTGGTGTTGATGCACCGAAAGACTGGATTGAATGGTTGGTGGTAAGTGATCTGTAAATGGATTCTGATAAGGATCATGAAGGTGGTTGTAGGATCGCGTTAGAGACGCCAAGATTGGTGTCGATGCTCGGATGATCTCGCACGAAAAGGCGACACAACTGATTGTCAAACTTAACACGAAAGCATCCAAGTTGGTTTTTCCCCCTCAGAACTTCGTCGACCTTAGCTGGAAGGACAAGCCCCTGCGCTCGAAGGATTTAATTTTTGTCCAATCCTTAGACTTCACTGGCCGCGACGCATCATCCAAGCTTACCGAGGTGCGACAATGGATTCGAGCACAGCCGCCAGCTGTGCCGACATACTCCAAGTCGCCGCCAACGGCAGCGCAGATGCATGTTGGAACTCTTATTACTTCATTGTCAAGCATTGGTATGTAGACGACCCCAAAATGGCACCAATGCTGACGGGTTTCTATTAGCGTACCTATTGAACCTGCGCGGTTCCGATATCCCTTTCAACCCTCTATTCTATTCCTACTTGTTCATTTCCCTCGACAAAGCCATCCTCTTCCTTGACATGGCCAAGCTCGCGGATGATACCAAAGACTATTTGCGCTCTCTCAAGGTAGAGAGAAGGGAGTACAATGATATCTGGCCATTCCTCCGGCGAAGGGAATGGGGCGAGGGCAAACTGCTTCTCTGCCCTGAGACGTCCTACGCAATCTCACTGATGCTGACCCACTTCCGCTACACTGTCGTGCCCTCCCACGTTGACAACATGAAGGCTGTCAAGAATGAAGTGGAGTTAGAAGGCTTGCGGCGTGCATATCTACGTGATGGAGCTGCCTACGTGTGTCCTGTCAGTGCCTCACCCGTTTGATCGCTCACACGTCATCCCCCCTAGGTTAAATGGCTTGCATGGCTGGAACATAAGATCTATCAAGGTTATGATATCACGGAATGGGAAGCCGCGTGGCGTCTCACAGAATTTAGGAGGCAGAACAAGCATTACTGGGGCCTCGCCTACGAGAATATCTCTGCCAGCGGAGCTAACGCGGGTGAGTGGTTTATCTGGCATGTGTTGTATTTGTTCTGAATATCCTATGTAGCTCTACCGCATTATTCGCCGTCTAAATCGAATGCAAGAATGATTGATCGAGAGACGCCTTACTTGAAGTAGGTTCTGGCGGCTGCTGTTGATATCTCCGATGCTTATGAGTCTTCTATTACCTCAGCGACTCTGGTGGCCAGTACCGAGATGGCACGTGTGACACAACTCGCACTGTCCATTTTGGTCGTCCGTCACAGGACCAATGTGAAGCTTATACCCGCGTGCTGCAAGGCCACGTACGTCAACTGCGCTTCGCCTCATCAATCAATTCCCCACGTACCATACTTATCTTTACCCCAGATTGCCATCGATAGTGCCGTCTTTCCTGAAGGCACCACGGGCCTACAATTAGATGTTCTCGCTCGCCGCGCCTTGTGGAAAGATGGTCTCAACTACCTCGTATGTATGTCCTCGTGTTCCATAATACCTATCTAACGTTATCTGCAGCATGGCACTGGTCACGGATTTGGCTCGTTCTTGAATGTTCACGAAGGGCCGCACGGCTTCTCTAGCCACATTCCTCTCGTACCGGGCCACGTTATCACCAATGAACCCGGGTTTTGTGCGTTTCCCGCTGAACTGATTACTCAATACCCTTTACTGACGGATTCTTCTATATTAGACCTCGAGGGCAAATGGGGCATGCGTATTGAGTCTGCATTGTCCGTCAGACGTGTGAAGGTGTGCCAGCTCCCTTCATCACTGCCGGTACGGTACTCTAATGGGGTGAATGTAGACCAAGGGCGAGTTCAGCGGCGATATCTGGCTTGGTTTTGAACGCCTTACATGTGTACCAATCCAAACCCGGATGGTGAAAGAAAATATGCTTACCAAAGAGGAGAAGCAGTGGCTCAAGGTACCTCGTCGGCGATTATCTTACGTGTCGGGCGAACCAGCTTACTGATGTCCGTTTGCACAGGATCATAACAAGAAGTGTCTTGAGAGACTAGAACCATTTCTCAAAGATGACAAGCGTGCTCTTAAGTGGCTCAAACGTGAAGCTGACAGAGGCATTGGAATTGCTGCGCCTGGGCCCGGCGGTATTACCATTGATTGGGACTAGTCCGTCGTCATCTTTCTTTTATCTTTCTTTCTTTTTCATAGTCTGCGGCATCATGACGAAGTCGTCCGCTACCCATATCCACCCTCCGCTCTCGCGATACCTTTCAACTTCACCTTTGATTCACCATACGGTCTGAACCATATCCACATTTTAAGTCTACTCAGAGGAGTCCTACTATACCTTATAATTGCATGACTAACTCGTCGTAGGATTGTTGCCTCTCATCTACATTTCTACGGACGGAATGACTTGTTTCCGTGTCTTCTTAACATTATTGGAGTGTGTATTGGCGTGAGCAGTCTACTCCATTTGTTTTTCCCTTTTACTTTTACTTTTTCTCTGCCGGAAGCGGAGATTGTACCATAGGCGATCAACTTGAATAGACGTGAAACCGCGATTTGAACAATGAGGTTACTCGGATGAGGGTGAGTTCGAGTTAATACTCCATGACGGTATGTAACAGGAGGATGCTCTCTACCTGCCTCGCCATATCCCCAGAGCAATTCAACGAGATGACAAGATCTGTGCTAAGTTTCTCCCAGCCCCATTTTTCTTTCATCATCAATACCCCAAGGTACTTTCTTCCACGCACCAACTCCCCGTGACCGTCCGGTTCTGGACACGCAAAGTTCACAATACCCAGTGCGTATTCGTGATCATCCTCTTCCTCAATGGCGACCAGGGGTGGAAGCGCGGCGCCAGTACCCGCACGGATCATGAATGGTTCGAGAGGGACATCCTTATCGAAATACCACGTGGTACCGACATGAAAGCCACTTCTTAGAGTCAATTTACGATGAACCCGGAACACGAGGAGTTTAACCACCACGCCAAGCTTGGTGATTTCATATGAAGGGTGGCCCATATCACCACTGCGAGCAATGTCCTGTGACTCCGGACCGACTCTCGCATAGCATGCCGGAGAGGAGGGGAGGGCCTTGGAGTGGTCCGAGTGGCGTCCTGCCCAGGCAAAGAAGGAGGGCGTCCTACATTCGTTAGCGAGAGCGACCATGAGGCGATAGAATGCTCTGTATCCCTCGCCATACGCGATCGGGATGCTGATGTTGAAGAGACCGAGGAGAGAGTAAGCCCTGTCCTCGATCCGCGTGGTCTTGCGCTTGGCGGACCACGTCATGATCTCTGCGACCAACTCACACGATGGATGGAAACGCCGCAAATGGATCTCTGGGATGCCCGTCACGCGAGTGATGGCGCTCGTAATCACCTCGTTATCTTTATCGCCGTGTTCTTGGACTTGGGCGCAGATTGCGTTCCAATCTTTACCATAGAACCGTATCATCTTGGGTGCTAGGAGTTCTTGTAGGGTCCAGCCTCTCGTGAACCACGGGTCCCGTTCAAAGTCATCGACGGTCAACGACTGTCCCAAGTGGACGATACAGACGTTGGCGAGGCTGTACCACCGGTACATGGAGCGAATGGCTTCATCCAGCTCCGAGCTACTCTCCTTGTTGATGCAACACGTGTCAGACCAGACATACCGACACCGAAAGTCTGTCTGCGCCTTCTCGCAAAGGTGGTGCAGTTTTTCGTATCCCGGGCCGGGTCTCGGAAGGACCTTTGAGGTCATTTCTTGGAATAGGGGCTCACGATCACCCCATCGGTGCGAGAAGATTGCAAATTTGAAGAGGTCTTTCGCATACTCCTGTGTGGCCAAGTTTATTTAGCAAGGCAGTTGCCGCCATCAACGCATTTGGGAAGGAGGTCGACTGACCTCGCACCAGCTCCGCTCGAGGAAGCCAGTGAAATGCCACCCAAGGCTTTTTGAGTACTCGTACCGCAAGTCCCTTAGTTCTTCGTCCAAAATGTTTTCTATCGATGGCCGCTCCGCATCCCATATCTCGTTTCGGGTGACGATCGTCATGTCGGTAATACGAACAAGGTGTGTAGGGAGGGAATTGAAGACGTAATCGACACAGGCCTCTACGAGCTGTTGGCGTGCATCCGATAGACTCGTTGTCGTCACAGGTCGGCGTCTCTCGCTGAATGGGTCATCGTCTGCGGCGTAACTGATCTGGTGCAGATGGGATAAAACGGTATCTGGGTGGTCGGTTTGGGGTAACGCCGAGTCTGTACTTGGAAGGTGGTTGTTCATATCGGAAGAGAGGTGTTGCGATCGTGGAGATGGGGAACCCCATCAGTGGCCCCAACTCCGGAGTTCACTTTGCCAGGCTGTGGAGTGGCAGTGAAGACTCGCCGCAACCGCCGAGTTTCGTTGTCTTGCGCCGGATATAGCAACTTTTCTCCGAGTCCATGATGTTGGAAGTCACCGTGACCAGATGCGTCGCGGGCTCTGGGTTCTAGTTGGTATCAGCAGCCTTTATCCTGCTTGATTCAGAACGGCGACTGCTGGCAGCAGGGTGGGTATGAAGCTGAAACAGGGACTAACCTTTCCCTTTGTTATTGATGAACACGGACCCTACGGCGCGGTAATTGCGTCATTCACACCAACTCGTCGGCGGCCCCTTTTCGGTACACATCACAAGCTCCTGCGACCAGTGCCAGTGGGTAGTATTCACGCAGTATTGACCACTGCCGTGCGACTCATGTCGTGTTACAATATCAGTACAACTTCCTATAAATCCCATCAGGTTCGTTGACATCCCATTCCAAATCTCGGTTCTTACATCTTATTCTTTTGCAGATGGAGCGGTCGTGATGGAGTCGACTCCATGCTCCGCGGGCTTGTGGGTCGATGCTACGTGATGTACGGGCCTCCAGTCAAGCATGCTCGATTTAGCTGACTCATTAAAAGTACATTGACACTATGGACCCGAGACGCAATTCCCCAGCGCTCCCTCGTCGTCAATGGCTCAGGCAATATCTTCCATCGATGTCTGCCTTTTCGGAGCAGGACTTTACCTTATGAAACGGCTCCTTGACTCGAGGCGCTCCAGTCTGCTTCCACCTGGACCCACTGGGTGGCCAGTGATTGGTAACCTCTTCCAGATAAATTTCGAGAAAAACTGGGAGGATTTTGCAGCCTTGGGTAGAAAATATGGTACGTCCCTCTCATCGTCTTCCAAGTAACCCTCATGACTTTGTTATCTTAGGGGATATTTCGTCCATAAGCATTTTTGGGACGCGTTACGTCGTGCTGAATTCTTCCAAGGCCATCTCTGCGATACTCGAAAAACAGAGCATCAAATGTTCGAATAGACCACACCTGACAATGGCATCCGATTTGGTCGGGTTGAGTAAGGGAATGCTCTTTATTGATTACAATGATCGGTTCCGCCAGTATCGCAAGCTCTTTTACCGTCTGTTCGGCAGCAGGAATAACACTTCGGTATTTAACTCGATCGAAGAGGAGGAAACGCGCCGGTTCTTGTGCAATGTGTTGCGGAAACCTGAGGATCTGGTCCATATACGCCCGTAAGTGTACTTTGACCGCAAGGCTATTCTCGCTCATCATCGCCACCCACCATCACTAGCACTGCTGGCACCATCATCCTCAAGGTGACCTACGGGTATACAGTCCAAGAGGGGAGAGATCCTTTTGTCGATTTGGCCGAGAAAGTCATGGACATGCTTTCGCTGGTTGCAACCCCTGGCGCATTCCTGGTGGACCTTATCCCTGCCTGTAAGGCCCAGCTCGAACACCCTTCGGCGCAAAAGCATTCTGAAACGATTTATAGTACGATATCTGCCAGAATGGTTCCCTGGTACGGGCTTCTTGCAGGATGCAAAGAAATACCATCAATATTTGATGGAGTCGGTTCTGAGGCCTCACCAATATGTCGTGGAGCAAATGGTAGGATTTTTATAGTTTTTATACTAAAAGCAGCTCATCTCACGTTGCGCGAGGCGGCGGGCACAGCGATTCCGTCCTTCTCATCCACACTCTTGGAGGGAGGGGTGAGTGCAGAGGAAGAAGATCTCATAATGTGGACTTCCATGAATGTTTATCTTGGTATGTTTGTTCTCAATCATATCTATCTCGTCTTGATATCTTTTCGTAGGTGCATCAGACACGGTACACCATCACCTATCCAGGAAATCAAGCATGCACTAATCGACCTCATCTACAGGTCGTCTCTGCCATACATGCGTTCTTTCTCGCGATGGTATTGTTCCCCGAAGTTCAAACCAAGGCACAGGCAGAGCTCGATGCTGTAGTAGGCAGCGGCAGATTACCCTCTTTCGACGACCGTGATTCGCTTCCTTACATCAACGCAGTCTGGAAAGAAGTCCTTCGATGGCACTCCGTTTTACCGCTAGGTACCGTTTCTGCGTCCTCTGGTCTCTTGGAGTATGCTGACCGAGCCAAAAAACAGCAATGCCCCACCTCGCCACCGAAGATATTTATTTTGAAGGGTTCCTTATCCCAAAAGGATCGTACATCATCGGAAACGCGTGGTGAGTATTGTGCTGGCATACCTGCATGCGTGAATATGTATACATGCACATATTCCCCTGACGAACGACTCTTCATTGAACGTACACGCAGGGCGGTTCTATACGACGCATCTACCTATCCAGATCCTGGCGTATTCCGCCCTGAACGGTTCCTCGGTGAGACGCCGCAGCCTGATCCCCAGAATGTTTGCTTTGGCTTTGGCAGGAGGTAGGTACATCGTCTGTTTCGTGTAAGCGAATACTTAGCAACCGTGTTCGCCACATCGTATCGTGCTAGGATTTGCCCAGGTAAGAGCCCTGTTCGGACCCAATGGGTCGGCATGCCATCATGATCAACTGTCGCCATAACTTTTCCTCATAGGTTATCATCTCGCGGAAGCGTCCCTTTTCATCTCTGTCGCCATGTCTCTCGCTGTACTCGACATTTCAAAGGACGTCGTCGATGGTGTCCAAGTTACCCCAGAAGTCGACGTCACCTCGGGGACTATTTCGTGAGTACTTCTTTTCATGACGCGCGTCACCTCCTCCGCATGCATGGGTGACACCGATTTCGAACACTCGTAGCCATCCGAAGCCATTTAGGTGCCATATCACCGCTAGGTCTCCAAGGGCCGAGGCCTTGCTGCGCGGTTAAATAATCCTGTGTTGCCTTAACTCGCTCCCTCCCGCGTCATGCGGTTGGCTGGACGCCGCGTGGGCCATACTATGACAGCTCAATTACGTAGAGATCGAGGGTTGGGTCGTAAGGAAACTACATATTTTTTGGGATACTCTGTCTGAATAAACTTGTCTCACCGCGCGTTCACATCCTACTGTTGTCCAGAAGGCACAGCATTGGAGCCCGTCTCGATGGGCTTCATGGCAGGGAACAAGAGCACCTCCTTGATGTCTAAAGATACATTGTCAGGGACAAAACGTCGCTGCGAACACGAGTCGTGGAATCTCACTAGGAGAGTCGGTGAGGAACATGACAAGTCGGTCGATACCCATTCCCCAGCCTCCAGTGGGAGGGAGACCGTGTTCCAACCTGACAACGAGCGCGTGAATCAAGCAACGTCGCGTTCACTTGGCTGCGCCGACTTACGCGTTTACGAATGTCTCATCTATCGGCTGTGCCTCGTCGTCGCCCTGTTCCTTCTGTCTGGCCTGACGTCGTACGCGTCAGGCAACCTCGACGGTCCAAGTGTTTGGACGTACCTGTTCCTCGAAACGCAGTCGTTGCTCAAAAGGATCGTTCAACTCCGTGTACGCATTGCAGATTTCCTTTCCACACAGAAACGCCTCGAAACGTTCGCACAGACCGGGGCGTGAGCGGTGGTTCTTGGCAAGGGGAGACATGACTTGAGGGTGACCGACTGAGTGGAGCAGGTCAGCTCGAGAAGTCGGGGAGAGTAAAGGGACGGCGTACCGATGAAAGCGGGTGAGATGCAAAGTGGCTCGATGAATTCACCGACGAGCTAAAGGGGGTCCGTCAGCTGTAGCCCCATTCATACGTTTGGGCTCACCTTGTCAAGGAGACGAGTATTGGTGCGAGGTTCGGAGCAGTCTACGCCGTGCTATAGGACATATTGGTAGGGATAGTGTACATGGGATGATAGAGGGTGGAGTTACCTTCTGGCAGAGGTCAATGAGGAACTTGTTTACTTCGGCGGTGTGTAGTGTCTCGTTCGGAGGGAACTTGACGTTCAACTTCTCCTCAAGGGTCCCGATCATATCGTATCGCTTCCAAGGTGTCTTGAAATCCATCACGAGCTCCTTTCCACCCTTGCCTTCCGGGTGATACGTCATGATTGTGCTCCCGTTCGTCAGATACTTGACCATCCCTTCGAGCAAGTTCTCCGTAATCTCCATGACGTCGTACATATCCGCATATGCCATATAGAATTCACAGAGCGTAAACTCGGGATTATGGGTGAGATCGATGCCTTCGTTTCTGAACACACGACCAATCTCGTACACGCGATCTAGCCCGCCGACGGTGAGTTCCTTGAGGTACAACTCGGGCGCGACACGGAGGAACAAGTCGAGGTTAAGATCGTTGTGATGCGTGACAAACGGCTTCGCGGTTGCACCACCAGCAAGCATGCTCGTGATGGGTGTCTCGACTTCGAGGAAGCCAAGGTTGTCAAGGTACCTCCGAATATAATTGATAATCTTGGAACGAGCGATGAAAATACGACGGGTATCGTCGGAGAGGATGAGGTCAAGATAACGCTTTCTATATCTAGTTTCTTGATCCTTGAGACCGAAGTGGCCAGAAGGCAACTGATGCAAGTTGGGGGCGAGGAGGACCATTTCCGAGGGCGAAATAGATAACTCCCCCTTTTGGGAACGAGAGGGGGTGCCGACAACGCCAACAATGTCACCCCTGCGGAAGATCTGTTGTGTGGCCAAGAAAGCCTTTTCATCGGCCGCGTCTCTACGATCGGTTTGGTTTAGAGCAAGATCGTCGGAAAACGTGGTATCGCGTACCGGACGTTGGCAAGAATCTGGACGTGGTTGCCTTCACCGTGCAGGTCGTAAAACTTGAGCTTGCTGCCGCTGCTACGGATGTTGTGTATGCGTCCGGCGAGACTGACAAGAACGCCTTCAAGCTTTTGTCCAGGAGCGATCAACCCATCCTTGCCGTATTCCCGGATAAAGTCTGTGATCGACTTGGTGACATTGAACTTGTGGGGGTACGGGTTAGGTTCCTGAGTCTCTTTAAGCTTTAATATCGCCCTGGAGCGAAGTTCAAAGTATTGCTGAACAACATGCCTGTTTCAGAGAGGGATGCGATGGGGCTAGGGTGACTCACATTGGGGTTCAGGTCGTCCTCATTCGGGGCGTTCGCAGTGCCATCCTGAGCTGCTGGGGCAGCTGCAACCTTTTCAGCCTTCCTTGCATCCCTCTCGCGCTGCTTCTCGCGGCGCTTGAGTTCCCTGTTCGACGTTCGGTCATGTTCAACGCCTCGATGACATCCAGCCCGACGAGAGACGTACGTCTTGGATATGAATTCGCCTGTCACAGGGTCCTTGTGTGTTCCAGTACCCTCTGAAGCCATATTTCTAGTATTGAAATGTGGTATAGAACTGAATCTATGATTTTGTTTGAATGCCTGATATCGGCGGAGTGTAGCACGAGCCTGACTGATAGCACATCTCCGGACGAGCATCCGCAAATCGAT
The DNA here is from genome assembly GCA_038092515.1 of Boletus subparvulus. Classification (NCBI taxonomy): domain Eukaryota; kingdom Fungi; phylum Basidiomycota; class Agaricomycetes; order Boletales; family Boletaceae; genus Boletus; species Boletus subparvulus. Next base: position 20,588 of record JBBPQL010000113.1, on the reverse strand, counting down.
ATGCCTATCCGAAAAATTCAATGTCCGCACGTGACTCGAGCAAGCATCTATTTCCCACGGTAATATTTAGTTCCCACGATTATAACAAGCAGCACTGCATGATCGCGTAAGCATCATCGATTCCGTGGGCTTGAAAGGCCCAACCTGTTCATCGTTCCTGACAGCGACCAAGCCCTTCAACCACACCGAACATGTCTTCAGACTACGAATACTCTGACGAAGACGTAGACTACTATGATGATGAGGACGAGGATATGTTGAGTGCTCAAGACGACGGTGAGTGCCCCCTGGAGGGCTTCCTCTCCTGGCGTGCCACACGAGATAGCCACTCGCTCACTCGGCCCTCGGTATTTGGTGCCAGACTCAGATCCCTCCGATGAGGAAATGGATATGGATACCTTTGGCGACGACTTCAAAGTTCCGCAGCGTGCCGTCCGCAAGGCCTACGAGGTCGAGCACGAGCCGCTCCCCCAAGCCGCCGTAGAGAAACTTATGGCATCAGACGTCGAACACATCAGTGGCATATTTGGCGTAGACGTACGTGGCTTCTTATCATCCATCTTTTATCCATTCCTCATTCCCTTCTCGTAGGTGAGCACGGCATCGTTGCTTTTGCGGTACATGAATTGGAACAAGGAACGCCTGATCGAGAAGTATATGGATAACGCTTCGGCTGTATCTGTTGCAGCAGGCATATCCCCTCCATCGAGAGCGTCTCCTTCTTCCTCAGCCGCCGGGCCCGAACGCTCTCAGGGTACCTCATCAAGCGCCCGGTCTGGTGCGCTCCGCCGACCCGCGCGGCAAACCCCAGGCATGCCATCCTCCATATCCTTCGGTTCCCCGGTCGACACTAACAACTACGGCACAGCTCCAGCTCCAAAACCGGAGCCCTTCGTGTGCCCAATCTGTTACGATGATTCACAAACGGCGTTTTCGGCGTTGTCGTGTGACCATACGTTCTGTACCGGATGTTGGAACGCTTACACTACATCCAAGATTCGGGAGGAGGGCGAACATGCGATCAGGTGCATGGCCGAGGGTTGTGGCACCATTGCACCGGATCCGTTCGTTCATACCGCTCTGGGGGAGGATGCAGCTACTTGGGAGCGCTTCAACGAGCTTCTTGTGCGACACTTTGTCGGTTCCAACCCCAATCTGAAGTACTGCCCTCACCCTTCGTGCACATACACTGTCTCCTGCTCTGCGGCTGCGTCCAAGAGCGCGTTGACGACGATTGTTCCAACGGTCTCATGTGGTGCGAACGTTACGCCTCAGCACAAATTCTGTTTCGGATGCGCGATCGAGAGCGATCATCGACCCGTGATATGCGGTGTGGCAAAGATGTGGCTCAGGAAGTGTCGGGACGACAGCGAGACCGCAAACTGGATCAAGAGTAATACCAAGGAGTGCTCTAAATGTCAAAGCACGATTGAGAAGAATGGAGGTTGCAAGTACGTTCTCGTTGATGCGTTGTATACTCTGTCAAGTCGTTGCTCACAAGTCTCTCGGTAGCCACATGACCTGCAAGAAATGCAAACATGAGTTCTGCTGGGTGTGCATGGGTAGTAGCCAAGATCCCTCGTTTTCGCCATTTTGCTGACACTATCCAGGTCCATGGTCCGAACACGGCACCGCTTGGTACTCGTGTAATCGATATGATGAGAAGGCCGGTGTGGACGCTCGAGATGCTCAGTCGAAGAGCAGAGCGTCGCTAGAGCGCTATCTCCACGTATGCTTAGTTGTTTTCTTATCCGTTTGCAATATCTAACACCACGGGTAGTACTACAACCGATGGGCAAACCACGAACAATCCGCCAAGCTTTCCATTGAATTATACAACAAGACCGAGAAGAAGATGGAAGAGATGCAGATCACGTCGGACTTGACATGGATCGAGGTCCAATTTATGAAGAAGGCTGTAGACGAAGTTGATAAGTGCCGAATGACGCTTAAATGGACGTACGCGATGGCATACTACCTAGAGAAGTGCAACGAGAAGGAGCTCTTTGAGGATAACCAAAGGCATGTTTGCTCCAGTTCTCAACTCCTGCTGGCACTGACTTGCTGGGAACGGACTTGACAGGGACCTGGAGCAAGCTGTTGAGGATTTGTCAGAGTTGCTAGAATCTCCAATCGATACCGAGGCGATATCAAAACTGCGCCAGAAGGTGACCGATAAGACGGTAGGAATCGTTATTTTTGTCGCCTGTGGCCTATGCTGATTGATCGATTGATCCTTGTCATGTGATCAGGTGTACGTGTCGAAACGGAACGAGATCATGCTAGAGGATACTGCCAAGGGTTTCTTGGACGGACGGTGGACCTGGAACGTTTCCGTCGATGGATTCGAAATATGATAGATACCTTTACCATCTCCCGGCTCCATGCCCTCGGGCAAGGCACTGTCCCGTTTGCAGGCTTTGCCCCTAATCTCCGGACACTACATAGTGCATGTTATACAGTTTTCGTCCCAGGTTTGCTGGTAGCTTTCCTGGTTTCCCCGTCTTTAATGTCACTTGCCTGTAATGTTATGTATTTCTGGTGTGCCTCCAGCGGAACCCCATGTAATGTTGGCTATAGCATAACAAGAAATTATCTCCCACAATCTATAGTCCGGGACCCGGGTACAGCCCCACACTAACTTGAACTTGAATGAAATTCACTGAGTCACTCAGCCGCAACTGACTGGACTTGCCATTGACAGTGACACCCCCCAAAACATACTAAAGCCTTCAGTACTGGTTTTTTTTCTCAAGTGATATGGTGTCCTTTGAATTGGTCGGCGAGACCACGGAATGATTATTGCGTTCCACACTATTGTGATTGACATTTACAGATCTGATGGCCCACGGTATTAGGAACACGACGACGGATATCATCGTGATGAAGACGCGACTTGGCCACGTACAACGTTACCCTATATGCTTGCGCCTTTTGAGGATCAAAAGGTTGGCGGGGTAGGTGCCTCGCAGCGTGTCCGGCCCATGGGTGAACGCATAACGGTCTGGGAGGTCCTGGCGGCGTTCCGTCTAACGATCAGGGACATTGAGATTTCATCGTCTATCCGTATCGATGGCGGTATCCCGTGTCTATCAGGACGGACTGCGGCATACCGAACGGTCGGTCATTCTCAAGGACCCGGAAATTTTGCATGGCTTTACACGAGACTTTTGGTTGGGCAAATATCAACTGAACTCTTGGGACGACATCATGGCGATCTAGGAACTTGACTTGAAAGGTTGCAAGCACGCACGTGTCCCAGATTCTCCCTGTCTATCATGCTTTACCCCGTTGTACACCGTCAAAACATACATGCAAAGTCCGTGATCATAGTGAGCAATAGGGTATGTACAATGTACATGGTATATCTGAACGTCGGGCTTCAGCTCAAGTGAGTGGATCGGAATAAAATAAATGACTCGTATCTCGTGAGCAGAGAGGTCACCAGCCATGCTAACTGCGATCACCTGTCGAGCTCGACGAGTTGACGAACATAATCCAAGACATAGGTGGTATATACACATTCCAAAGGTCATGACAGCACGGACATTGATGCCACGGGGTTGCAGTGCTGGCGCAGCGCTCTCAGGGATCTTGCTTCGGACCCCGTGGGGTCGTTTCTGGAGACGCTTGATCCGGAGAGGTTGTGAGGGCAAGCGGAATTTCGACGTTGGCTCCTCCGCCAGGACTCTTGCTGATCTTGAATATGAGCTTGCCTGCTGCCTGACCCTCTTCCAGGAGTTCGAGTTCGACCGCTGTCGTTCCGATCCCCTTGTCGTCAGTATCGAGAGAGAGAGAGAAAGGTAAAAGAACGAGACGCACGTGTCTCGGAATGTTCGAGTAGGTCAGCCAAGCTCTCCTTGCTCTCTGTCTTCTTAATGACCTTGTAGCTAAAGAAAAATCTTCGGGCATACACCTCGATCTCGACCCTGGACGACTCAAGGCCCGACCTACGAGCAGCGGCCGAGACCGTGCATCAGTATCGTCATTGGACACTGAACAGCCGTTTCAGGACGCACAGCTTGACGGTATCGTCCCAACTCGCCACGAATTCATCACCCTTGTTGTACTTCGTCGTCTTCGTCCTTTGCGGGACTTTCCCGCCTTTCACTCTCACATAGAACAGCCCACTAAAGATGCCCACTTTGGCGGGAAGACCGCTGGCTTTGATATCTATCGAAAGTTATCCGTCATGATTTGAAAAAAAGGGAAGGAGGGAGGGGGTACAACGGTGGCGAACCTGTGATCTCGACAGCGACTTCATCGGTTTTGCCGCCTTGTTCTTGTATTGCAGCAGGTGGTTCCGAGGTGGCAGGCGCTGCGGCAGCCTCGTCCTTGGCGGGGACATTTGGCGTAGACATTCGTGTAGAGAGATCTCGCGCGTGAAAGCGTCGGCGGGGAAGAGAGGAGATCACGCAAACGAGACGTTACGAGGGAGAAGAAAGCTGAAAGTACGAGCCTGAGGAGAACCTCGAAAACCTCAGGCTGAGAGCAAGGAGACGCTTGAGGTGTTGAAGAGTGGCGACCACCGCAGCAGCTTCTATATGATCCCAGCAGGTCATATAAACCTTCGACCCCTCCACCCTCGCTCCGACTCCACCAATAAGATTCAGGCGCAATCCCTTTCGCGCTTCGCGAATGAATACGCTCCCAGGGAATCGAAGCGTTATCTCCAACGAGGCCGGCCGATGAGGGTGGTCAGGGTTCTTTTGTATTCGACTACAAGGGTGACCACCGACGCAGGGCGCAATTGATAAGGGCGCAGAGTCATCTTTTCACTTGTCACCTGTGACCAGTACCGACCATGAGGGTCTAACTGACAGTGATACTTCTCAGATGTCGCCCCAATACAGAACGCTCCCGCGATCCTATGCTTGTCATCGATAGTGCCTCTTTCGGGAACAAGAGTTGCGCTGCGCCGTGAATGGACAAGACGAGTCCCTTGCGGGCGAGGTCATTTTCGCGGAAGTTTGGGTTAGGGTGACGGTCCGCCCATGTGATCCCCTTTGCTTCCTTGATCGAGTTCTAGAAAAGGGAGAACACGCCGTGAGTGATCGGGCGATGTGACAGGGTAGAATGAGTACCTAGACTCGCCGTTCTAACAGGCATTGTGAATCGCTGGTAGATCCGTCCGGTTTACCTCGTGTATGGGTGATTGGGTTCTCCCCGTCGGGCAAGTGAGTTGTGAAAAAGCTGGGGGGCGGAACCATATCAAAGACGCGGTCGACTTGCTTCGTCACATACCTCAAAGACTCGACAGCCATGTCGAACTCGGTCTCCAAGAGGAAAAAAGAGGTTGTTAGGAGCGAATGGTAAGCCACGTGGATGACTTGACTCTTTTCATCGAACGTTCAAACGTGCATGTTATCTGCGCCAAACACGCATTGTCCACATGGGCTGACACCCAACCAAAGGGCCCAATGAGTCAATATGAACGTTGCATTCCAGGTCGCATGCTATCACGCAAGCAACAAATACATGCGTCAGACCCACAGGGACGATCCACGAGCCGTCCTAACCTCCTCCGCGAACAACGCATCGAACTCTTCTGCAGACTGGCCGATAACTCCAAATGCATCCTGAAGGGTGTGTCCAAGATATTCGAGTTCTTGAGTGACGCCTTTCATCGTGAGGGCGTAGGCGAAGAAGAGCAACTGCCTGGATGTATGTACTTCGCGATTCTTCACCACATCTAATCTTCTGATGGCATCCACCTATTTGCACGCGTCAATTGCGACTGCAATCCAACGTGATCTCGTGCAGCTTACTAAGCGTTCTCGGGCCTTTTCAGCAGGTGGCAGATAGGGAGGCAGTGGTGCTTTCAAACGGAATGCAGATGCCAATGTGGAAAAGTAAAGAATGATGTTGCCAACCATCTCACGCCGCTCCTTGTTGACGGGGAGAATAAAATCCCTTCTCACAGTCTAGGATAAGAATAAGGCAATGCTTCAAAAGAGACAATAGTACGATTTTACCGTGAACCTATACAACGCACAAGAAATGTGTTAAGAATAGAGTCTTCTGACGCAAAAACGAAACGACGTACCATTCCTCTCGCGTGATAACGCACCGCATGCTATGGAGCTTGTCCAATATGGTTTGCAGACTCGTCAATATCGAGCGGTATAACAGAATAGGAAAAGGGCCTTTCAAGCGCGGTTCGTGTTGCGTTTGAGTCAGCAGTCCCTGCAGTTCAATCAGTTTGATTTGGAGATGGAGTTCCCTTTATTGGAAGAAAAAAAGATCAGCGATATGTCGTATTCAATTTCAAGTGATCACTACACACATAGCCATGAACTCCTGGATGGAGTTACTGAGCTGTGCGCTGGCTGATTTGGAGAGCAGCGGGGTATTCTCATCCGGGCTTTGTGATCCGTTCTGTGCTCCATCATTCATTTCGTCGAAATAGTCGACCAAGCCGGAGTTTGATGCGACTAAACGAGTGTATAGCCAACCAATATTCAGACAAAACCTGTGTTCCGAGCCGACGCGATGGCTGAGTGAGATTCAGATTCAACAAACGCACACTTACTCTCCAAGGGCCTTGCTCAATTCACGTCGGGCTTCCGACGGCCACCAAAGACGCGATGCAATTAGCGCCCATATCACACCAACAGTAACAGAAGTGGATCGGTGGTAGGCGATGACCAGCACTGGTATGTTATCTTCCCGTATGTTGAATCTACAGGAAGAAATGGAGTCAGTAACAATAAGCAAGGTTCTAGGCACCATATGACGCACGCATATAGGCATGTCAAATTATACGTCAGGAGCACGAAGCGTCCGGTGGTAGCGTACTCCGGTTTTGCTACAATGTAGTAGAAACACGGTAATGAGAAGAAGAACCCGAATATTGACAATACAATTCCGTTTTCTGGGAATATAGTATATATCCCGGCCGCTACAACGGCACCAAACCTGTGCCTTTTGTCAACGAAACTGCCGTTTTACGCGGAGGATTTACCGTACAGTGTCCCCAGGGCACGATGGACAGCAAGAAAGTTGGTCTTCGAAGGGGCTAGTTAGTATCAATCGCGATCCTAATCTGAGGGAAGAACCCACCGCCCCAATCGTGGGGGACATGACCACGAAGCACTTCGATGTAATTAAGCTGACTTCCCGACATCTAAACCCCGCAGAATGAACTCACAGACATGAGCGCCCATTCCCCCCTGTATTCCGTAAATAACGGGCGGGTGGCATCAAAGAATGCAGGAGCGGCCAACAAAGCGGTGGATATGCCAACTTTGAACGCATAATTGATGTCGCGATCCCTCAACCAATCCCCAAGTTCCCACAGAGATCGGAGGAATCGCTCGACAAATGTGAGGTTCGAGCGATCTGGGGTCTGCAATGTATTCGGTGCATGAGGCCGTACTTTGGGAAACGAGACCTTGGGATGGCGCTCGTCGGCGTTGAAATACGTTGCTAGCACCAGGAGTCAATTTGAAATACCAGAAGAATGAGTCGTTCAGTGCAGTGCTTACAAATACGACGCAGACCAGCCCGCGTGGTTTTTTCCGACTGTCTTCGCCGTCGGAATGATTTGATGCAAGAAAGGAAAGATTTTGGTCCGTTGATGAAATAGCGTTTAAACCAGTTCTGTCTGGAGAACCTGGCTAACTCCACTGCGTATATTCTTCGCATAGCATCAGTAAGGGACGCCAACTCCCCGGCGAACTCCTGTAGGGTAAAAATGAAGCTGCGTGGCCATATCAGTATATAGCCTTCGACGCGAATAGCCCAGTTCCACTTACAAGTAAACAAGGAAGATGTGTTCATGCTCGCTCTCTGTCAGCAATGGGTTATTTTCCAGGGACGAATGAGTCGACTTTTCCATGGTCTCGGAAGCAAAGTTGCTTCGCCTGTATAGACGCAAGACCGCGTGGTTCGAGGTGCTTTCGAACGTGAATAGCGCCCGTTCAATGCCATCGATGATTTTGTGGAAATCTTGAGGTTGCATCATCTTGTACTGCTCGGTGTTTTGGCTATTCACGAACGCTTCTCGTAATCGCTTCAGACAAGACGTGCATGCATTCTGTTCTCGTACCTTTAATAATTCTGCTAAATGAACTAAAGGATGCAAATAGCCTCACCGAAAGCGCCTTCAATGGCGGACCAACGTCATCCACTAGATCACCAAACATTTCTGCAGCCGCGCGCAGCAAAGCCTCTTCGAGGTCGTCCGTCTGGGGTGCAAGGGAATACTGAGTTTTGCCTTTAGGCCCTGATGGCGCATGCTCATCCCGCACGTCCTCAGACGGCCGTCGCAGAACAAGCTTCCCGTCTCTTTGCGCCTTTGAGAGCTCGTATTGTAGTCTCGTTCCACTCCTAAGACCATTCAGATGCTGAGCAAGACGGGTGAGACTATCGACCGCATCTCCGTACGCCTGCTTAGATAAAACCCTTTCCTGTTCGCCCAAAATACCAAACCACTCCGAGCGTGCCTCATCCAGGCTCTTCTTCAGACTCGTGAACGAAGATTGGTGGTTCTCCACAGCTCGCTGCATCTTCTCGTGACTTGGCTTTCGGATGGGTTCCTCGAGTAAGAATGTACTGGTGACCATCCCAAGCAACGTCGCAAAAGAGTCCAGCGTCTTCGTCATGTTGGCCTGAAGATTATATGTAGCACTCTGCGGCCACAGCGAGAAACAGACCAGGTTCGATATAACAGTGCCGGCGAGTACGATGGATGATACGGCCAAGAGAGTTTCCCACGTGCCCTCCCTCACCACCCTAGCTTAACGATCAGTCGGGTGTAAGAACCATGCAACGAGAAGCACTTACACGATGAACAGAACAGTTGCTGACATTGAGCATGCTGTCAAAGATCGATTTTTTAGCAATTCCTTCTTGACTTCCGAAGCACTTGCCTGAGTTAAACGTTGGCTTCGCCATCCATACTTTCATCCACGTTAGCCCCCATATCGTCAGCCCCACCCATGTTATCAGCACGAAGTCGGCCAATAGTTCAAATCCCGGTTGCACGTCAAGCCACCAAAACAACGACAGGCCACTGAGGCTCATGAGAGCAGAATACAACCATGCTACGAGGCAAAATGAATCGGCTTCAAACATGCCTCCGACAGTCTTTGCAGGGTTATAATACACAGCGCTAGAGTAATATATCAGTATGACAGAGAAACATGAATAAAAAATGGATTACATTGTCGCGATCAGGTGCGCAGAGGGGTACGGGCCACCGGCACCAGATCCATAGGACGTCAAGTCTCCAAAGAAACGAGACAACGGTGGATGAAACGTGAATAGTGACCCGATGAAATATGCCACGGAGCATTTGAGCATGTTCTTCCACAGAAGAGGTATCGTAGGCACCCGTGACGGGATCCAGCGTGTTATGGCTGTGTGAGAGACACGTGTCGTAGTGGTGGCTGGCTCTTCTGAACCTTCTGAAGATCCTTCCTCGTCCGTGGTACTCTCTGGCTCAGAATACACGTCATGAGCACTACTTGCTTGTCGGTGTGTCGACAACTGAGTGGCAAAGGGGTCGCTCGGTGACTCCTCTGTTGGTGATTCGGCGAGAGAAGAAACCAAGGAGAGATGGGAGAAATGATCCGAGGACGTCCGGCTCGGTCCGGGAGGAATGGCACCCGAACTTTGAAGCTGATGCTCATTCCCCATGACCTGTCCAAAGAGTGACCACTGGTGCTGCCCGTGCGACGAAAGAGGACCGGTCGAAAGTCGCGTAGACACAGGCGTGCGTGGTACGCTATTTGTAGTGGATGTGCGGTGGTTGGTGGAGTAGGAAGCGCTGCGCTGTTCGGGCGATTGGTGACGGGGTTGTCCTACTGGCAGAATTGACAGTGACGGCATTCGACGACCGCGAGATGTGCTTGGCTCTCCGTCTACTGTATTATGGTCCGAAGAACCGACAAAGGGCATCTTGCCGCTGAAGATGGACGAGGCGAGTGAGGAGCCCCCATGGTAGTCGGAGCCACAACGAGACATATTTGCTTATTCGGAAGGTCACCTTGGCCCAAGGATGACAATCAGTATAGGCTACAAGGCGGACGCCGCTCGTTATCGGCTTGTTTATCGATAAGCTGGGACAAGCCTACAAAGTAATGGTAATGGTTGGTCAAGGATGCTGTGGGCGGCTTACCTTCCCAGAGGGCCACTAACTTTTACGTACTACTGGCTTGTCCTGCCGCTAGCATTCTGCCAAGGCCAAGAAAGAATGTGCAATGAGCGGCTATCAACTTGAGCGCTCTAAAAGTCACAATGTGTGTTATCACAAAAAGTGAAGCAAACTGCGTCAATGACTCGGAAGTCAAAGCCTTTGATAGTTCCGAACGTTGGAGTCTCCATTTGTCGCACTTATCATCGAGTTAGTTCCCAAATATATTATCCCAAAAACTCTCAAACTATAGCACTAAGTAACATTAGATTGTCCGAACGTACATACATCAAGTCCATTTTTGTTTGTTTTCTGGATTACGCTGCAAGTATCAAAGGTAACCGGAGAGTCAATAGTGTACCAGGATAAAAGCAAGTCCGAACAAAGTCACTGGGATCAAGATCGGCATAACCCAAACCAGGGGATGGTCGTAGTAGAGAAGTTAGCAAAAGATATGGCACGACGTATAAAAATATAGACTAGCGTAACGATTAACAGAACTTCAAAGGTAGTGCGAAAGAAACTACTGTCCGTGAAGGCAAGTCCGTCTCTAGAGTCCAAATGGCGTCTGAACAGGGATAGTCCAGGGATAGTCCAGGGATAGTCCGGCGAGAGTCCTTTAGTACGTGGAAGGTCGTAGCGAACGTGATTATGATGGTACAAGACAGCCAAAGGCGTTTTTGTCTGAATCAGAGAATCAAGAAGACAAACGTCCGGGGAGAAAGAAGAGGCTCGAACAGAACGTTCGCAAAGAGTCCACGTGGGTAAACAAAACTTTGACGAGCGGTTTGATTAGGCGTCCCGTCCAACCTTGGGCAGGGCATTGCCATTAAGCGGCAGACACTTGCTAACCAAAACTATAGTCCCGACAGTCTTTTTTGCACTTTGGCCACCGAGTACCCAAGTAATGGATAGAATGATCCAAGGCTGTTCATGGCATATAGTAGCGTGCCAATTTCATTGCGAACTTCGGCGCTGCTGACGATTGGCCAGGATGTTTCAACCAAGTTCAGTTCGCGAATCAACGCGTCCATAGCGGCCGTCCAACAAGGCTTAGAAGAACGCGATCAAAAACGTATCACAGCGCAAAGCAGTGATAAACCTACACCAAGAATCGGGTCGAGGAATTCGTAGTCTGCTTCGGCAATGTGTTTGGTGATGGAGGCACAGCACCGCGCCGCCCGGAGGCACTTTTCGTACGCAACGGGATCTTCGTGTCCAAAAGGATAATACATGTGAATTATCGCGGCATGAGCAAGAGTGTGTATTGCGATGTACGCATGTTTATCGTCGGGCATGGTGGCGTCCAATTGGTGGACGGGGATGAGCGTCGAGAGAAAACATCCAATCGTATGTTCTAACGTTTGGAAGTCGTCCATGAATGCACTTGAAAGGGATAATGCTGCATAATCATCAGAAATGTGCAGGTAGCCTCCAGGGTCAAGCCGCCTACGCTGATCCCAGTTCGATGCCAAGTGATGAGATTGATGGAAGAGAGTGGATGCCTTTACTCTTAGGGCCAACGGCGAGAAGCAGCCTCCAAGGTTCGGAAGTCGTCCATCAAAGAAGGTCCGGATGGTCGAAAAGGAATGAAAATCATCTATTTGACCCTGATACGTATCGTCGTCAGTAATCGACAATAAGCTGATCCAAGATTGACTTACTGATTCATATTCTTCCATGCCCTGCGGCCACGGCATGACGATGGACAAGCATCCCTCGGGACCGTCTGGTATGGTGGCGGGTTTCTGTAGGACCGGAGACCAACATCGATCGAGAACAAAGACCTGCCAGAACGTTGATATTCTCTCGCCCTGTTCGACAGCATCCTTCGCCGGCTCGAGCTGCAAGGGTGCCATTACTCCAGTGGACTCAAACATCGAGCGATTCATTATCGCCCCATGAAGGCCACATTGCATGGTTAATGACGCCGCGGCGGCTGCATGGTAGCTTCCCTCCAATGCCCGACCATTAGACAAAAAGTAAACGGACAGAAGACAGGAAGCCCGGATGACGTCGAGCGCTCGATTGTTGTACTGAAGCGCGTCGCTGAGCCCTTCGAGCGAACGGTTGAGGTAGTGTGATTCGTGCTCGCTCAACGGTCCTGGTCGTGAAATATAACATGCCCAAAGGAAAATGGCGTTGGTAAGGCAAGGATGATGCTGTTCGGTAGCGGGCCGCGTGAATGAATCTCGTAATCGACCCATGTGGAGACCTAGGAGGCATTGATGGCGATGTGACGAGAAGATGTCAACCCTGTGAACGCCCATGAGAAAAGGGCGGGATAAAGATAAGATGTGAGCTTACAGCATCTGTGCTATATCCACCGATGGCTGCTGGTCGATGTGGAAGGCATCATTGAAAGGCGTTGGAGACGGAGAGGGTACACCTTGAATCCAAGAATGTTGGGGCGAGCTAGTGGCTATGAGAGGAGTCAGCCAAGGGGTATGACTGGTATGGTACAGCATACCGGACGGCGGGAGAGGAGAATGAGGCGCGGAAAAACCCGTGCTTCCCGGAGAGCCCGCTAAGGATGAGGACGAGCTCTCTGACCGACAATGGAGATGGGGATCGTGCAATGTCACAGAAGGGGAGGTGAACTCGGGATCCTCGAGCTCCCTTATCCGCTGCTCGAGACGTTCGATGTTCTCCCGCAACAACTGAGTCCTCGTCTTGCCCTTCCCATCATCATACTGGCAAGCGTCTGGTTTCTTTGCACGAACACACTGTTGGCAGGCAGGCTTGAAGCCATCACATCTCTACAAGGATGTGAGAGGAAGTTGATGAGTGACATGGAGGAGACTGACCATTTTTCGTTTTCTGGTCGATGCGTGTTTAAGCATGATTCAAGCTGGATAAGCATAATAGCGGGAGACTGGAAATACCTGCAGCGAAGACAGGCCTTCCCTCGTTGTAGGGTAGGAGGCGGCGTGGCGGACAGTTTACTGGCCATGATGGGAACGGTACTAAATATACACGAAGGAGAGGGAACCTAGGAGATTACGATCAGTCAAGAGGTTGAGCGGGCGAAGCGGGGAGAGCGACGAACAGATTTACTGCGCGACAGGACCCGGGGGTACCAAAGGAGCTAACAAAGACGAAGGGGTGGTGCCTGTGCGACGGGGATAGGCATGAAGTGAAACTGGACGAGACAAAGTCTGGAGCGCCGAGCACGATCAGAAATAATTTACTGGGAACATGGAGGTGCGTGTTCAAATACTTGTGGGAGCCGGACTTGCCGTTGTTCAAGGGATATGGACCTGATCAGACAAGCACGACACGCGGTGGCCCAATTTTGGCCAAGGATTTAACCGGTGAACAAGTTCCTTGAAGACTGCCAGTTTTGTATTGGCCAGATCCAGCTGAGTGATCTAACAATTATCACTAGGGTTCTCCATCACCCCTTCCTCCAAGGAACCGGTTCACGCCATGGAGGCAGAGGACTTTCCCGGTTATCGTAATCCCAGCAGGCTGTGACAGGCAACCTAACAATCCGTCGGCGACGCCCTAACTGCGATTTGTTTGAGTTTCATTTTGGATCGTCCTGTCGACGGATTCGTACACCTCCACGCTAGAACTCCCACACCGGCCTTTACTTGCCGTGGGGCACACACTGAACGGCAGCTGTTCGTGGGCTAGCAGAGACTCATCCACGATTCCCAGGTTAAGCCATTCCCTTCTCCTTTCACTATGACGCCCACTGACCCTTCGAGCTTGGCCAACGTCAGCGGACAGTCGCTATTTTGGATCCCACGTGCACACCTAGGAAGTTGGATGCCCCAAATTGTCCTTGAGATAGGCTGTGAAGGTTCTTATCGATCTAGCATCCACATTGATTGTACTACATAGTAAGTACGTACAATTCTTTAGTCGACACTTAGTCCCCGTGGACTTGATATGCAAAATGCTGTGTACACTTCGCACGTTCGGTCAAACATCGAGCCCGTTGCGACCCCAATCGAGTTGTTGGTCCGCCATACATGCTCGTATTTGCGCCCAATGATTCAAGTCACATCCCGACCCCACCAAGATGGGCGCCACCCGTGCTCTGATGTCATGCCACCGGTGTGAACCTTACATCAAGTGACCCCCATTGCTGTGCTCCGTCGGTTTGGCTGTTGATGATCAAAAGGTACGATTGCAATCACAAAGAGAGCGGTGCCAAGAACTGACGAAATTTGGGTAGCAAGGTCCTGAGAGCCTCGGAACTGAAGCGAGGACGGAAGTTGGCAATGGTTTTTGATACCGCGTACCGAAAACATTCAGTTGCACATATCATGGTCACCGTTAATTTCAGATGTCAGCACCTCCACCAACCCATGTTTTGAATGGGCGGAGCATTGCATTGCAGTTCCCACCAATGTCGTTGTGTCCGATGACAACCTACGTAAGTGTTCTGACTTCCCCGGATTCATTTTTCATTGACTGGCAGGTAATTTGAGCAATGGGTAATCAATCCAATCTTGGTCATACATACGTGACTTCACCATGGGTCCTGTCAACTTGCTTTCCAGTTCATGAAGCATTGTGACATTTTTCCGAGTTCAAAAGCAGCGTCGAGAGTTGGTGTTCACGGTGCGTCATCGATGGCAGCCGACAAGGAAACAGTAGCTTCTCAGTGCCTGAAGTAACATCACTGCGTAGCAAGCTGAGACTTACATTTCTCCCGTCAGCGAATCGGATCATCCATGGACATCGGCTATCGAAGAGAAGCTCACTCCAGCACCATCATGATACGTGCCGCTGCTTCCATTGTCATCGGCCATTGTCCAAGTTATTGACTCGTCCTTCAACTCAACCGTGGTACCTTTCTACTCGGCGACCATTTCTTGTGATCAAATTACTATCAATTCGTATGTGCCACATCGTGCCCTGCCTGAACCCATCCGAACACCGCCTCTCCGGTAGAATTTCCAGTCACCGGCAGGAACGACAGACTCAGAAATTCGTCAGGAAATGCTTCCGATGCAAGGTCCAGCAAGGGAAGGTCCCCGTTGTTATTTCCATGGTTTCAGAAGAAAATGTATCCGTACTTTCTTCTCCGATGCGTGCGGGATGTTTTACCAATCTTTCGCGCTCACCACCATCACGAATGATTACAGTGATACCCCTTCGTTCACACCTGGATCGACGTGGTACCAATAACAGTGTTGGAAGCGGAAAAAAAAAGGAACTCCAAGGTGTACAGTAAGTCCTTGTATGTTCTGTATCCCCTGCTTTTCAGACTCCCTCCAGCCTCGCTTCGGTGTTCGTAATATTGACGACTAGCCAGTATTCCAGGTGATCACTAACGGGACATTTCGTTCAGCCTCGATCGGAATTATTTTTACCCCGACTCGACAGCATGCGGCACTCCGGGGCCGAAATTTTACATGTCACTGGAAAGTTGGACTTTAACCCTGTCGTCTGCGTCAGACTAAAAACTGACGTATCGTCGTGATTCTGGTTGGAGCATTCCTACACATCCGTGGTATGTCAGGAACACCCAACCATCTTTCTACTTCACACGTATGCTCGGTTCCGCAAAAAAATCCCCTCGGAGATATTCGCCAGCTCACCCCCAGTTCCTTTGTTTCAGTAGAGACCATCACCCAAGTTCTCCATCCGATATCCAGACCAAGCTAGTACCGCGCTCGCGGCACTATCTCTCGGACAATAAGTAATTCATCAAATCCTCGTGTCCGATGGACATCTATTTTAACATTATATTAACGTTTCCAGAATACTCGGCGGCGTGGTCACTGATGGGCCTTCCGAGGCATCGCACACAGCCTGTCCGCATGTACACAGTCCCGCACAACTTCCGGGTTTTACGTGGCTCCAGAAGCCCGCTCTGTACGCGAGCACATTTCTCTGCTTCCACAATGTCTGATTTATTACGGGCATCCAGGAGAGCTAATCACACATCTTGAGCATGGCGGCCTGCTGTGAAGAATCATACGTCTTGACCCGATCTCATGTATACATACAAGCATTGTGTGCATAAGGATGTTGAACGTTGAAGCCCCTGAGGTTAAGTCAATCCGCGCGCATGGCTGTGAATAACTCTGAACAGCCCTTGGACCAATGGACTAATGGACCAAGATTCAAAGACGATACTATCAATATAGATTCCACTTATTAAGCTAGAGACCCCGGGTCCAGGAATATTCCACTTTGTTCGCTCGAACCTTGTGCAGGGCAACACTGCGAGCATTTCATTTTTTACTTTAAATAATTGATGCGAATTCGTACTCTCCGGTTGTCTTTTCCGCGCTGTGATGTGGATCTTGGGAGTTCGGAGATTGATTACCTGCGTAAATATGTAGTCTGATTGACATCGCGGGAGACCACGGAAATATTCTGAAACACACAGCTGGACCACAATAAGTATGATCGAGTCCGAACGACGGATACTATAATGCTGCCCCAATCCCAACCCGATCAAGATTCAAGAATGCGCCGATGAAATCGCAAGACCCATGTGGAAGCTATGCAGTACTAGTACTAGTAGTGTCGGATTTCTCATTTACTGCCCCTGAAGCCACTATGAAAGTGGATGAAGATCTTGTTGTCCTCGGTTGGTCCTCGGTTACATAAAGAGGAACCAACCGCTTCGCGAACACCAAGTACCGGCCTCCTTGGCGTTTCAGACCCGCATGTATGTGCACTACGATGAGGTACATAGTCTCGTCAGTTGGGCACCACTTTTCGACGACGACACGGAGTCAAAGCACCGCTGAGCGGACTCGGCGGAGTCATTCATTATCCGGTTCCGGAGTCACGTCTAGTCACGTTGTCACGAACACATACCCTCGTAACAGCGATACCACCTCCGTCCAGTGTGTGCATCAATTCAAATATCAGACTTTCAGCCTGAGGTCATGACAGCTAGCGCTGATCATCAAAAGGACACGACCAATCCTGTGCCCTCCGAACTCTCCTGTCAGTGGCGCCGATGGTCCTTGGACTTTCTTGGCGGCCCATCTGGTTGCCGCCGCCTACATACCTCATCGTTCCGCTCGTTACACAGGCCATGGTGCTGCATCGGCCGATTAGGAAATCGACGTTCGTAATCGCGAATACTATGACATCGTGACCCGAGGTAGTACTAGTATGTACGGTCGACTACTAGTATGCAATCTATCTTTCAAAATACTGGGCCAGGCCCACCAAATAAAGAAATCCATGCTGTAAGACACACATTGGGATCGCTTACAAGGCTCATCAGCCAATGAGGGCCCTCGCTTAGTTCCTAAAGAGCTGTTGAACCGCCGTTCATTTCAGCTGCTCGACAGATAGGCTAGCCTTCCACTTCTCGCGAGTGCCTGAGATAAGATGCCTTGAGGCTTTGGATCGAATGAGTGAGTCTCTAATCCATCCCAGTGCGTTGTTCCGCACCATGACTACGGGCGGTGTCCCTCTCCAACTCTATTTGTGCCTTAAAAGGTCTCTAAGTGGGAAGGTCATCAGGGACGACAGGACGGGTCGAGCACGAGACGAGTAGAATCCTTTCATGGTTATAGCATAGCTACCATAGTCTATCCGGAGAAACAGCCACTGGCAGGGCAATACGTTCATTTGCTGACGCGCCGCTCGACAACCCATGCTGGCTCGGGCAACTGAGCGACTGGTTTACGGATTCACTCAAGCTCGTGACCATTTGTGTGGGCACTGGCATGCCATCTTGCATTCGTGTCAGACACACTGTGTGCCGATTCAGAGATACTCACCATGATCAGATCAAGATTCCAGTGCGAGAGGGTCGCGTCCACAGGGGTGGAAATTGAACTCTACTGTTGACGTTTTTGCTCCGACAACTTGGTGGACGGCTCACGATGTCATGGACGTAAAGGCTTGCTACTGTAGTAGCCCCCGGGCCTCCTGAATCTGCGGGACCGAAGGTCCTATTTATTAAAGTTGAGAGAAACAGGGGGCATCTACGTGCAACGTGTCAATGGTCCCGAATACAAAACCTCAGCATACGCAACACTGACCTTGTGGATCCGTTTTTCTTTACACCCGTTTCCCCGGGTCGCCATCACCGTATCTGGAGAACCGACGGAAGGTTCGTATGAACGTTTCTTTACGCCAATTAATTTATCCATGCTTTGATTGGCGTGTCATAGTCTTGTTCTGGGGGGTTTAGCCTGAGGTTACATGTGGTGCATGACATGCGCTGCTGACGAGTCGCATCACCCAGCGCTCCAGGTGACATGCGAATTTCCGCATCCAAAAAGCCCACGAACAATGGCGGGACCTGCCAGTGAGCACAATGGCAGCCGAGATTGGCCCAAGCGGCGGCGGCGGCGGGTGGCAGCAAGGTGAGAAAATTGCGTTCACTATCAGTACTAGGCTGCCAACTCGCGCGGTGCATTTGCACGAACGCTCGCCATGTGTATTGAAACTGCATCATGACTGTTACCGTTGGACGAAGCGACTCCCGGAACCTGGTAGATTGTCTCGAGTTGAACGTTGAACGCTGTGGTGCGTCGCGACTCCAATCATGTCGCAACTTGAATAACCTTCCGTAATGTCGTTGCGAAGTGAACGTGCCTTGTCTCGTTCACCCAGGTATACGCTCCATATGCTTCGGTTGAAGCAAGTCTTCGACCTCACATGTCTTTCGGGAATCCGAGGCTCGCTTACGATGCCTTAGACCTTTGTCCCCCCTAGGCTCTGGAGCGGTCCCGCCTACAACTTGGGTGGCTCGTTCAGGTTGTCCTCCACAATCCTGCTTGCTTTGACAATCCACAAATGGGCTCAACCTTATAAGCCTACCTCCTGCATTCAACTCTTTCTATCAGATAGGATCTGCGTTTGTGTAATACCCCTTGTTCGCTTTGTTACTTTTTGAAGGCTCGTAGCCTTGCACTTCCTCTATCGTCATCCTCATGGTCGCCTCTCAGTTACCTCGTCTTTCTCCCAAATCTCGCCGGCCGCTCCGCGAGCGTTGCCAAGTCGCTCTCGCCATCATACCAATCTCGTACCGGGACTGGAACAGGGTTTATGATTGTAACTGCGAACTGGTTCTCGTATTCGAAGAGGAGGAGAAGCAGGAGAAGAAGCACGACCATGAGCACCATGCCCCTCCTCTCTCACCGACCCCCTCCCTGATAGAGGAGTGCCACCTCGTAGAGATCATGGACGGATTATACATCGCCTTGGTAGACGACGAGACTGACTTGCCTACGCTGCGCACCTTTGACGACAAGCCATTCACCCACGTCGTGCAGGTCAGTTATGCAGCGCCGAACTGGGACGACCCACTGTCGCTGTCCAATTGGAGAAGAGAAGAAGCCCCGCGAAACGCTCTGGTGCAACGCTTGGGCCTGGTCTGTCCTGCCGTTTCTCTCCGCCTCTGTGCAGAACAAACCGCAGTGGGCCCCAAGGAGCTTCACGCAGCACGCGAGTTTCTCACCCTAGCGCTGCCACACGGGAGCACCAAGTGGTGGCCTGAAGAGCTACGCAAGGATGAACGGGGCGAACAGAGCGAACAGGACGCAGAAAACGAACAAGACGACGACCATGACGACGCGAACGTTCAAGTTGTATACCTCGCTCCCGATCGCGGGCTGGACGACTTGCTCAACGAACAAAGCGACCGTTTCGAACAAGACGACGACGTGAACGTGCTCATCGTCGCACCCACCAGTCGGGCGGTAGATGTGCTGTCCGTCCTCTTTTGCTATCTCGCATTTCTGGAGAATACCACTCCCGATGATTTAGCGGATACGGACTATTTTGATCAAATCTGGGATAAAGTTACTCTTGGACGGTGGTCCATGTTTTATGTGGAACTGATTGCGAGGTGCGATTAGCTAGATCGATCGAGAACAGAACAGTGAGCCCATTCTATATATAGCATCTGGATCGCATTTGTATTACTAGCACCTTGGCATTTACCACAAGAGCATTCGGATTATACGAGTCGGATGAAGTTCATGCCCAATATTATTTTTCTTTCATCCTGCGGTTGCAGGTCGTCACATCAGGCTTTGTCCCCATTCCGGCCTTGCCCACCGATCCTAGACGCCGCCACTCCTATTCCCAAGGCAAGACGAAACGGACCGTCCACAGACTCATCCGGTACGAGTTAGTAGGGACCATCTCAGCTCAAAGGAACGGGATCCGCCCTGAGTATATCTTCAGGAAGCTGATGAGACGTACATATACGGGAGAACATGCACCGAAACGAAACCTTCATTCCACGTTAACGTTTGGGTAGTTAGCCAAATTGCAAAGGCCAACATTCGGACAGGTAATGTCAAGTCCGATGAATTGATCAAAGTCGAAGAACGTGCAGGGGGCTCTGCTCCACTAGTGGGTCCTACATGAAAACTGTGACTTGCACCAAACGCGGGTACACTACGGAGGAGTTCGAGCTCAAGGACTACGGAGGGAGGAAAGGAGATCGCAGCGTTGCACGCAATGGATCCACCTTGCGGAATAACAATTAATTAGACTACGA
>JBBPQL010000112.1:0-57036 GCA_038092515.1 Boletus subparvulus | reverse complement strand
AGTTGTGCAAAATCCTAATAATGCTAGTAGTCTTCAGTGGCATCAACACTTGAAAAGTGTAGGAAAGGCTTAGGTCAGAGTCTACAAAAATAGTGTACTGAAAGTGTAGGATTTGGTCATAAAAAAGCGTAGTAAAGTGTAGGAAATGTACCAAAGTGTATCAAAAGTGTACAGTCTGATGTGAGATTAAAATAGCTTTCAAAAATCGTGGGAACTTATTGCCTAAAACACACCCTGAACCCACTACTACCCCCAACCCAATTACAAAAAACCGGTTTAATTGAAGAGTGTGCGCAGTGAATGGGGAAGGGAAGAAAGAGAGAACCCTGGGCAAGAGGGATTCGCGCCCGACTGATATACCAGCGGATTTGAACGATGCTGAACTCCGAGAGAAGCATTGATTATGCCATCGGTGTGGCGCAAGTCACGTGCTCTGGTGAAACCAGACTAGTAGTCTGGAACAGGTACGACGTTGTATATTCAACACTTTACCCTCGTTCATCGTACTCGCATGGCTGTCCGACTGACTAGGTGTATTGACCGACAACGCAAAAGGAATGTATGTGTATGACACCATATGGGACGACACGAATCCCGATATCATCAGCTCAAGACGCTTCAAGTTCCCGACAACCCAACCTCATCGCAATGTCATCCTCCTCGTCCTCTCCGCCGACAAGCAACGTGCGTCTCTTCACCACCCCACTCACGCGATTCCCGACGCATACATACAGGGCACACGCGCACACACATCGTGCTTCCTTCCACCATCTACGATTTCGCCACCGGCCCGCTCGTCACCCTGGGCATCCAAAACCCACACTCGATCCAGATACCCAGGCTCGTCGGAGCAAGCATCGCGCGGAAACGTGCAGGCATGGTCAGTCTGGGACTCAACAAGTGGCCCAACGTGCACATCGACGACCGTGCGTCTCTCTCCCTCGTCCCTCTTGTGTTCGGTTGACGACGACCACTCCTCAAGTCGGGGACTTGTACATCGTGCTGTATGACGCTATCCTAGATGGCCGTGCAGGTCACGGCCGGGACGGCCTGTAATTTGGCGAGAACGGCGAATACGTGCTCAGAGCGGCTTCTGAATGGATCGCCGAGGCCCTCGTCACGTTGGGTGTGAGTACCGCCGACGAACGGACGCCGACGTCGTTTGACGAGACGGACTACGCAATGCCCGAGAATTGTTCGGTGCGTCCGCGTTTCGGGGTGTTGACGTGTTTGACCGGATGTATTGTAGCTGCTGTCCCTCGGCACGAACTCGCGGTGTAAAGTGAACCTCGGGCGCGCGCTGGGATGGAAGCCCAAACATACGACCAAGGATATGTTGGAGAGCATCCGAGGCGAAGTGGAGTGGCAGCTCAACCACAAGGCCAGTGCGTGAAGGGGTATGTGCACTCTAGGTGACTGCATCGGCTCGAAGACGATGTCGACGGTGACTACGGACATTATACGAGAGGTGTGTGTATGTATGTACCATCCGAAAACAAATGTACAATCCCAGAGAAAATCAAGGATCGACAGCGGCTTGCACCACAATGCGACGAGTAAAGCAATGAAGAGAACACGAAAGAGAAAAGCATGAGACACGTCCGCACAGTTACATGATTCATCCATGTGCACAACTTGGCGTCGCAGCGGGCCCGATGGCCCTCCCTGTATCCGTGTATGTCCAAGATGGTTCCACCGTCAACAGATCACACAACCAGTGCAACAACCCGCTCGCCTCGCCTCGCCTTCCGTGTCATGAACGACATCCCTCCCACCACTGCCAACACCAACGCCAACGCCGACAGCGACACCCGAGAGTCGTCTCGAGATGGCGACGCTCAACCGTTTCTTTTTGCTCAGTGAAGGATCGTCCGAGGGGAGTGCGTAGAAACGGATGGAGAGGTGAACGATCGTCGGGGTGGTGTTGGATGCGGAGGGGAGCGAAGTTGGGAATCCCACGCCTGTAACGTCGATCAGCATATGGCACGAGCAGAACATGAAAGGATCCTCGACAACGACGATGTCGTCATCGTTGGCCTCACGTTGATCGACGACGGAGACCCGGGAGGAGCAGGCAGGAATAGGAAAGGGGAAGAAAAAAGGACAAACACGCACGTAGTAGCGTATCGTCGTCCTGCAATATCTTTCCCAGATACAGTATTCGGAGATAGGATGGCGCAGGCGGGCGTTCGTCCTGCCAATCTAAGCCAGACAAGAACCGAGGAAGAGGAAATGGGGCGGAGCGAGGCGGGCCGAACACGATCGAAACGAGACATCAGTACAACACAGCCGATCATCACGCAGTGGGGGCGGAAATGACGACGAACCTGAATCGCGCGCTGGCCATGCGTTCCATACGAGCTCCTTGACCCGTCCGACTGTAGTTTCTGGCTCAAAGGATTGGGTTTTGCGATTTCCGGAGACGAGGAGGAATGTGAGCGATACTTGGGGGGTTTGTGGAATGGGGGGTTCGGTGGGGGTCTGTGCGCCGTTTGTGGGTGCCGGCGTCATAGCCATGGTGGTGGTAGTCGTCGTAGCAGGAGCACCGACAGCAGCAGGGGCATCCTGTGTCGCAAATGCAGTGGGAAGGGCCGGCAGTGGAGGATACTCGGGCACAGACAGCGAATCCACGTCGACTCTTGTATACGACGTCCGTGCGCTTGCGGAGACGTAGGGGTCGAAGCCGGCATTGGGAGGGTGTCCTGTCGAGGGACGGTCGGAGGGGCGGGGCGGGGCGTAGTATGAGCTGCCTTGCGAAGTGAAGGGTCTCACGACGGTGTCCGCAAAGGGTGGACTGGTGGACGGTTTTGGCGGTGGAGTTAGCAGCTGGGGTGGGCTCGTGGACGCAATGGCATCGGACGAGTCGCTCATCGTGGACGGAGGCGAACGAAAATTGACAGCGCCCGAGGCAATGCGACACAGCGAGGAAGGACACGGCGCACGCGAGAACTTGTAATGCAGATAATCCGACGCACGGCAGAGATCGGGAAGCGGTAATATGATAGACCCGCCCGATGGGAAGAATTTAATGTGACAAGCAAAGAGGAGGTCGACTCGTCTGCCCCCGCTGTCAAAATCGATCCAGGTCGACGTTTTCAATGGTCGGGTTTGCTGCTCGCTGAGTTGCGCTCGCTCGCTTCCTTCGTTTTGTTGCATCTAGTTTGCACCTAAATCATCCTGGCAACAGTGCACTGCCATCACAACACCCGTCGTCATCATCCAGGCTGGAACATTCAAAGTTCTCCGCGTGTTTCAAAGGGTGCGAGTTTCTTCCATTGTGAACTTTGTCAATATCTTGGCAGGAGCAAACCCCTCGTAGACGAACACGTTGAGAAATCAGTCTCGTAGGTCATTGATTGCGAATCTGGAAAACGATTATCTTGCACGGCGAAAACCGGACGGTCGCGAACAGAAGTTCACCCGTGTCACTGTACACGCACTATGATACCTGTCGGATCAGACCCGGCACATGATGCACCTAGCTTGCAATCATGGAAATGAGGCTTAGATCGCCGACGACGTACACTCGTCCACGCCAACATACCGCGTGGTTGCCACTCAACCGAAAACTGACTTGAACAGAACTAACCCCCTGCCCCTTTGAACATCTCGTCAGAGTAACTCTCCATCCAACGACTCTGTGCAAAACCTCCTGATCTCCGCTCTAGGCAATCGATCTTCGAAAACCAACTTAAAGGGCATTGCATGTATATTCGCAGTATCCGAGAAAGCGAACGAATCAATCGGCGCTGCGGGGGTTTCGGACACACGGAACGCCCACAGAACGAATGCAGTATTTATGAACACAGACCTATTTGCAACGTGCATTCCGGGACAAATTTTGGGCGGGGAAACGTCAAAGATGTGTATGTACCCGCGCAGATTGACAACGCCTTACCTACGACCGAAGCCGAATGCGCAGAAATGCAGGTCATCTCGCAAGTTTCCTTGCGGAGTAAACCAGCGCTGGGGATCAAACCTCTCAGGCTGCGGAAATACCTCCGGGTCGTTGGCAATCGCCCTGAGAACAATGTCACCCCCACTCAAGCAACACCCCTTTGGACGTACCAATGGTTTCCGATGACCGTTGCACCTTTGGGAATCAAGCAGTTATTCCACACGAGATCCGTCGTTGCACAGTGCGCGAATCCTAGGGCATGCATCAGATGCTCTACACATGGTGTCTGGGAGAGCGAACGCACCTCCGATAGTCACGGGTCGCCATCTCATGCTCTCTAACATGAATGCGGTCACTTGGGGGAGCATTTCCTGGTCACCAAAAGATGGCACTGCAGTGATATCAACGGTCCGATTAAGCATTAGCAATGAAATGTAACGCACATCTCTCCCATCCCACAACGTCGTCTAGCTCCTCTTGTACCCTGACTTGAGCATCTGGATGCAAAGCAGCTGCCATCATCATTATCGTGATCGCCGAAGCAGTCTGGTAACGAGAAGTGTTAGGTCCGCCTGACGATTAAACCATATTCAAACTGTCGAGTTGGTCGATTTGATACTGACCGTATCAGAGCCTGCACCAAACATGGATCCAACAACATAGGCAATCTCTTCATCGACGACACCATGCTTGCATTGTGTCTCTAGCAAAAACTTGGCGAAGCAAGGCTTGGCATCGCCTCTTCCCTGGCAGAAGTCAGCTCCCGGGCCGGCAACGAATGAAATTAGTTTACCATACCATCTGTTCCCGCACCAAATTTAGCTGCCCTTGAAAAAGAGCGAGTTCTTCATGATGCCATTTCTTTAACTGCGTGAGGTACCCTGGAACGTACTTGAGGATAGGGTATGTGTCCACGAGATATGCCCCCGGACGCATGACCCGACCGAGACGCGACAAACAACGATTTACAGCTAGGACTTCAGGATCGCTGTACGCAGTCGGCGTGGTTTTACCGTAGGTGATGGACATGGTCACCGATGCAGCATACCTGAGATCAAGTAGTCTCAGTCGAACCCAACAACGGACGGCGCGAGGGAGCGTACCGTTTAGCGTGCATCTGGTGGTTCCCAGGGTCTTCCAGGATGTCGAGCAGCACGCTCTTTGCGTGTCGGACCTGTACCGGCTCGTAGGTCTTCGCAATCTTGGGTTGCAACACCGCATGCAGAGCTCTGTATCACAAGAGCAGATGGTTCTGGGATGACGTATTCCTACAAGATTCGAAATTGGACTATCGTACCTGCGAAGTCTGCGAAGTCGGTCTCCGGTTCTTTCCACGACAACCCTCATACCTCCAGAAAGCGTCTCCCCAGCTGCGATCGAACGAGGCCTGTCGGCAAGCGAGGCGCCTTGTTTTTCCATGATTTCCATGGCTGCTCGATGACGGCCAATTATTATAAAAATCCGGGTGCCTTGTCTCAGAGAGAATACGGGGCCATACTCTTCGGTCATTTTCGCGAACACGAAAGGCGCTCTTCGATTACCAGGTCAGACCAATTGCCCGGTATGGGAGCCAAGAACATATTTACCGAGATGTAGGAAGTTTATTTCCGAAAAGCCAGTGTCCAGGCGGACCTGGGGGAAGCGGCACCCGCACTCGAGCGCTGAAGACGTGCTTCACAGAGAACCATAGTCCAAAGAGAAGCGCGACGGTATAGATGAAGTACCAGTTCAGCGCAAGCACGAACATTCGAGTCACACTTGCAACACTGGGAAGGACTGAAGGAAGGACTGGTGTGAGTTTGCCCCCCTTATACGCCCGCAAAACAAGCTTACCTGATAACTGAGACGTCGAGCCGTACTTGCAGCGCAATCGGCGGTTATATATGTCGCTGCGCTTCGTCCGCCATTAAGTAGGTCGAAGTTATGCCGCGGAGACCACGATCTACGAACACTATTTGCGACTGCATTCCAAGACAAATTCTGTGTGGGGCAGTTTCAAAGACGTGCCATATGTAAGCATGGGGATTGGTGGATCGATAATGAACATCGCTGTATACCTGCGACCAAAGCCGTACGTGCGGAGATGCAGGCCATCCTGCAAGTCTCGTTTTGATGGGAATCCTGAGGTTAAACTCCGACGCTATCTTAACCTCACCTCGACTCCCTCACCTCGCGGCAGCACATGCAGCTCGATCCCACCGTGTCAACGATCAGGTGAGCGTGGGTTGGTCTTCATTTCGAACTGTGTTTTATTTGTTCCGCTCCGAGTCCACGCATAATAAACAAAAATTCTAAGTCGAAAATCTGGCCCTAGAGTTCTGTAGCTAGTTGAGCCTGTAAGCACTGATACTAGTTAGTACCCATGCATCCTTTCTCGGACTAGAGTATGGGTAGTAAAAACGCAACGATCCCCTCGAGGTCCCTGAAAAAACAAGCCCTAAACCCGACCACGAACACAGAAAGAATGACGACGAAAAACACAATCTGGTAGGCGCCCCATTTCCAAACCTTTTCTTCACCACCATGGATGGCAGTCTCCGCCATCCCACTGCCAGACTTGCTTTGCATCGCCGACGACCAACACATCCTTTTGCATCCACGCTCCATCATACACCTTCTCTATCCACCACTTGAGCACGGGATGTCTCATGAACCACTTGAAATACACATAAAACCTGACATGCAACAAGTTCAGTTTCAGGAGCGACGTCATGAGCAAAATTGAGCGCCACATCCAGGAATAATGGCGAACGGAAACGACGAGGTCTCAGAGTATCGATGATAAGAGAAATTTCACACGTACCGCCAGTCATAACCGACGACGACGCGTGAGTTGGCAAAAATCCGTTGCATATTGAACACGCGTCTTAGGTCGTATGGGAGCAAGAATGATTCCGACGAGAAGCATTCTCCCGGCGCAGATGCACGAAAGCGAATTGGAGGTGTCAATGCAGGACTTGGACCGCGTAATGATGGATCGTTGGCCGCTGGGTGCGTAGCTGGGAGCTCGAATGGCAGTGGATCGTTTGAGAGCGTACGGTTGGATCGTAGATGGACGGGAAGGACAGGGTCGGCCTTGAAGATGACGATGCCGTTCCAACATGTGAACACTGGCACCGGAGACTCGGTTTGCATTGCTTCGTAGTCTTCAATGTCGAAGAAGTACGGCCATCTGATAGCAGACTAAGCTTCTATCTCGCACGGGGAAAAAAAATAACAACACATACATGCCACTACCCAGTCTTCCTCGCCTATCACGCAGAACCCACATGTCATAGAGCCTTGATAGAGAACGTCAATGCAAACAATGGCGAAATACAGATATTTTAAGGCTCACCCAAAATGACCATAATCCATTCCACACGCCATGTCATACTCTCCTTCCGCGGTGTAGAGGAGTTCAATAATTGTTTCCGGCTCGATGTAAATATCATTCGAGAAGATGACCTTGTCATATCCGCCATTCTCCACCAAGGGTTCGAGGACGCGATTTCGAAGAGCAGAAAGAAAATAGATGCGCTCATCGTTGCTCATGTCGTCCGGCCTCGTGATCGCTTTATCTTGCGTCAATATACGCCTCGGTACACGCATGAGGTCCAATCTTTCATCGAACTGTTGGAGGAGTGCTGGAGACCGGTCATCGCTTCTACTCTCGACGATGGAGACAAAGACATTGTCTGCTCCGAGGTATTGAATGGCCTTGATGATGCTGTCGGACCAATAGGGTATAACCTTTTCATTATTGTAAAACATAGCACCGATAAATATCTTTTCTACAAATCAATTAGTGAAAATGAGCGTACAAAGCCTCGGAGTATCTACCTTGATTCGCATATCCAGCCCTCTTAGGATGAGCATTGGCCTTCTCGATGAGCGGGAGATACCTCAAATCCCCAGGCTGCTGGTAGTGCAGTCCAAGCCAGAGACTGGCACAGAATATTGCAAACCAGAGGATGAACTGCCGGGAAACGAATGACAAAAGGTGGTGAGGTGCCTGATACTGATATTGGAAAAATGAGCGGGGTCTTGGTGAACCTGCGTCCCCTTCAATACCCCCTAAATCACAGTCTTCATCGTCTCTTACGCCTGATAGCCCTCTCCCCTCCAGTGAGTTTAATTCGCTCCGTGGCAGCCTGACATACTCTTGCGACGGCCTCGAGCGTGAGCTGTATCTGCGTCGCCACCAGTGCCGGACTTGCACCAAGTGATGTAAAGAGAGCCATAAGAGATGAAAAAATGAAAAGGTTGGCACCACGAACAGCGACAAGAACAAGATGCGCCAGCTCAATGGAAAGGCGGGTTTCCAAACACTGCCTAACGGGAAGTACAAGTTGGTGAACTTGTACTCTGCAATGCTGTATAGGACGCAAAGAAGTGACAGCGAGATTACGCCAGGAAATGGGACGAGTCTGAAGAGATACCGAATGAGAGCCCGGAGGGTCTTGCCATCGCTGACTGCAAATAAATGGCGTCGCGCGACGGAAATACGACCAACCATGGGTGGTGGTAAAGAGTAGAGGTAAGTATACTAGCTGCGGAAAAAGGGATATGCCCGCCTTTCCGACATGCCTGATCAGCGGCGTCGTTCTACGTAACCATTTCGTAACGACGGAGCTGTTATGATCACCGATACATCACTTACGTAATATAGTGCATGCAGCAAACAAGTTTTCACCAGCGCGGTCGATAAAAAGGATATGCATTTGTCGACTCATCATGATAGGTGACTGAGCCCGAGTTGGACCGATAAGTATTTCAGAACGGGGAATCCATTTAAAAGCATCATGACGACCCCCAGGAGTCAGAAGACAATGATGCTGTCATTGAAGGCTTGTACGGCATCATCTCACTTGAACTTGAAATTCGAGCCAAGGTCGGGTTTGTTTTGGAACTATAGTGAGACTAGTAGTAAGTGTAACGCGCGGAACGAAGCCAAGCTTGTGCTGAATGATTTAAAACATCGCAGGTCTCTGTTGTGCCGGTCACAGCCGTACTCCGCCCTTCCAATCATATCGGAGTTTTATCGGAGTTGTGTAAGCTAGTACATATGTGGCCCTTCCAAAATGGATAATCACCCCCCTTCCATGTTTCAAGATCAATGTTTTTTTTTTGTATGTCAGGTGCTTCGTGAATGCATAACTCGGGCTGCTTGGAATCGCGCTTCTGAGCCAAATATACTCGAAATGCTGTGAACACTTGATGATTAGTACATTCACCGTCTAAACTGAGGTTGTTCCCAATCGGGCGCTTCAATCCCACGCTGTGCATCACAAGGCAGATTGGTCAGGGTCGTGGCGAGCCGAGAAGCTCCCAAAGATGGTAGTGTACACTCGACTTATACTCTGTACTCTATAACCCTAACCCTACATACACGTGACCTCAATTGGTCCCGTTTGGTCAAGTTGGCCGTTTTGCCGAGTCGGGGTTTGAACTTGGTCGACCAATCGACCAATCGACCCCTGCGCATGACGGTGCTCCCCGTCAATTTACATATTTAACTGGACATTCTTCTACCACTCCCCAGCAACCACAATACTGACTATTCCGTGCACAACTGGAAGGCATCCGAGCACGCATCCACCTGGTGGATGTGGTAGTTCATGTTTATTTTGAATCAATACTTGGCTGATATCGCTCGCTGGATGTGGTGAACCTAGGTCGAGATAAAATATATCAAAGCAATACAACCACCACTCGGAGATCACACCACCCGTGAGTCTAATCCACCCATCCCCCCAACTCGACCGCAAATCCAACAGCCACCTTGGCGAACTCTAGCATGTGCTTTCGTTTCGTCGGTTATCAGCTCAATCATTGCCACCCAAGACTCAGGCTTGCTCAAATACGCACCTCGAACGAAAACTCGCCATCTTTTAGGTCCATCCGGTCGTCGACGGTGTGCATGTATGGATTGAACGCCCGCAACGGATCGCCTTCCGTAGCGAATATCGCAGGAAAACCAGCGCGGTGCCACGACATGTGGTCCGAGCCTGCACCCGCACTATACGGACATCACAACCGACGAGCGTCAATCAGGGACGTACACGCGCGATCGTGGCTGATGTGACGACATACTATAATTCCGCGCCAGCGATGGGAGAAGAAGAATACTCGGTAGCCATGTTCTTGGCCCAGTTCGTCAACGGCGTGTGGACGTCCGTGGTGATGAACGTCACGGTGGGCTCGGCGTCTTTGGGCACGTACGCCGTCATATCCTAGACTCGAGGATTGAGTGCCGCGTCGAGAATCTAACCCTTTTGTCAAGTGACGAGAATACGCACGAATTGAATCATGGCCCCGACGTCCTTGCGCTGATGCACGTATTCCGATGCGATGTCTTGGCTGCCTAGGAGCCCCCCCTCTTCTGCGGCGTACCAATGAAACTCGACCGGCAGCTCCGGCTTGAAACCAGCTTGGACGAGCACTCTGAACGCTTCGAGGATGGTCACCGTTCCAGAACCGTCATCGTCCGCCCCAGGTGCTGGGAGGAGTGGAAATTCGTAGTTGGCGGAATCCTGATGTGCGCCAATGATGGTGTGCGGCATTTCGATGGCAGGGTTTTGTGAGGATCCTCCGCGCGCAGGCTCGAACCGAGCGATTATGCTGGGTTGGGGGAACGTGTGGGTAAACGTCGAGAGAGAGAGATGAACGCCGGGAGGCGCGTCTGCGATAATCTAACACATGGTGAGGAAGCGAAACCGAGATCAGGAGACACCGAGCCCGAACCCACCTCGAGTAGTTTGTCATAGATCCACCGAGAGCTCTTTACCCCAAACTCGGAGCGGTAATAACGATTGAAAAAGGACGTCAGATTACCGAGATTGTACACCATCTCCTCCATCTTTAGACTCTGGATGATCTCGTGCACCTTTGTTTGGTATCGAAGCTCGGGCCACTCTGCGGTGACGGGTACAGTGATTGAGTTATTCGCGAACCGGGGACGCATCGAGCGAGCACGGCACACTACATACCAGTCTGCTTCTCGGTCGACCGAAAGACGTCTTGGCGTCCGGTGAGATCCATGAACGAAAGACCTTGCTTCTTGAGCCGCAACTTGTCGCCCTCGGTCATCCACGCCGGTTCGGCCCCAAAGACTTGCAGCAGTCGTGGTTCGTCGAGCGTTGCGGCGTAACCAGGATCCACAAGATGCATGACTTGGACAGGGTCATCGTCATGGACGGCTAAGAGTCGCTTGATACTCGCTTCGGTGTCCTCGACGTCGTTGCCAGACTGGAGGACCTGTTGACTCTGACTCGAAGGTGGGTACAAAACAGATGCAGACACCAACGAAAGGAAGAGCGAGATAGGAACAAGGGCGGTCCTCATCAAAGTCGTCGTACTGGAAGATTGAAGGAGAGATGGCTTGAGCAAGGAATCAACTCGACCAACAAGTAACCAGCTGATTGCGGTTCGGTTCGCGAGTAAGAAGGGTCCCCGGGTGCCGGCGGAATATTATTATACTTCCCACGGAATCCCAGGGACCATGAACGTGTTATCTCAAAAATAAGCATCTTGCAAGAGCATTCCATCGTCACTGGATGCATGAAATGATACCCGTCGTGTTGTGTGCAGGGGTACTCCTCAACTTGAAGGAAAAGGAAAAGTGACCCAAACACGAAGTGCATAGTAGCTGACTAATCTAGCGTACATTATGTCAGCAATCCGATCCTCGGGGCAAAAAGCTTGAGATTTAGTACAACTTGGTGGAATGGTGGTCGTACAATGCATACTACCTATGCTATACAGTGTTCTCTACGAGCGCGATCTATGCACGATGCGAACGATTCAAATGCAAGTACATCCATCAATGCCCACCGTGCTTGACCGTACCCCCAGCCACCACCTCGAGTGCCTGCTCCACATCTCTCACCAAATCCTCCGTCTCCTCCACTCCGACAGACAACCGGATCAGATTCTCTCCAATCCCAAGCGTTGCGCGCTCCGCTTCGGGTATACTCGCATGCGTCATCTGCGCAGGCAACTCGGCCAAACTCTCCACCCCACCAAGCGACTCCGCCAACGTAAACAACCGTGTCGCAGTCAAGAACTTGTTCGCTTCCGACGCACTTCCTCGAATACGAAAGGACACCATGCCGCCATAGGGAAAACCCCCTTGATCCTCGCGCCCGTCCTGGAGCGCATCGACAAACCGCTTGGCGTGCGGCGCCAACTGCCGATACGCAATCGCGTTCCGCGGATGGGACGCCAACCCAGGGTATATCACCTCCTCGACCATCGGCGAGCGTTCCAATGCTTGTGCCACCCTCAACGCGTTTATCCCGTGCGCCTTCATCCGTAAATGGAGTGTCTTGGCGCCCCGCTGGGCCAGCCAGCAGTCGTACGGACTCGGGATCGCGCCATGCGCGTTCTGGAGGAAACGCAAATTTTGTGCGAGCTGGGCGTGGCGGGCGGGGAGGATCGCGGCACCCATGACCACGTCTGAATGGCCATTGATGTACTTTGTGAGACTGTGGGTGACGATGTCGGCTCCGAGGAGAAGAGGCGATTGGTAAAATGGAGATAGGAACGTGTTGTCGACGACCACGAGGGGCCGGGATATGTGGCGTCGTGCGAGTAAAGCAATCCGGGGTATGTCTACAATTCGAAGCGTAGGGTTCGTGGGTGATTCTATCCAGACAAGCTAAGAATGCCCAGCACCCGGTCAGCATGCATGGCTGGTGAAGCTAAACGCGAGCAAATACTAGTAACGTACCTTGGTGTTTGGTCGGAACGCTGTGAGAACGGCGTCGTCATCGGCAGTCTCCAAATCGAGAAAAGTCGTCTCAACCCCCTGAATCTCTGACGCGACCCGTTTCAAATAGCGAAAAGTACCTCCGTAGACGTCATTCACGCTGAGGATGTGCGCATTCGGGCCTACGGCCTGCACGAGGGTGGCCGTCGCGGCCGAACCCGATCCAAACGCGATCGCATAGGCACCCCCGGCCTCCAACGCCGCAAGCGTTGTCTCTAGCGCTTGGCGGTTAGGGTTCCCGGAGCGAGAATACTCGAAGCCCTACATTAGGATGCAACGTCTTGAGCGGGGTGGAGTTATCACGCGAGCAAAGACGTACCTTATGGTTTCCTACCCCGTCTTGCTTGTAGGTCGTACTGAGGGATATCGGGGAGATGACTGCGCCAGTCTCGGGGTCCGGTTCTGAACCAACATGGATGGCGCGCGTGCCGAAGCCGTCGACATGCGACTTGAGAGAATGGCTGCCATTGACCGCGTTGGATGAATCGTTGACGATGGTCATTGTTATGGTATGGAGTAAGAAGGGTGTAGTCGGATCTGGAGGTCGACCGGGTAGCAAGGGGCTTATATATCATACTCCATATCAGTGATGCAATATGGCGAGTCCACCCGGCTGACAAATCAGCCATATTATCTCCGTCAGCAGCGCAGACTGCCACATATTGGCCAGACTGCCACCCGAGGAAGACCTTTATGGGCTTATAGGAACAAGAAAGAACCGGTATTGTCGCGGACCTTGAGGTCAACATTAGCGCACATTTATGCAGTGCTCGGTACTAGTGAATACAACACTGGCAGCACGCAAGACGCAATCCCAGAAAGATTCGTCCTGATTGGCAGCACACCATACGAAAGATGGACATGGTGGTGTTGTCATTATAAAGAAGAAAGGCTGCATAGGGTTATTCACAAATCGCAAACAGGGGCGAGAGCAGCGAGAAAAGGAATAATAAAGTAATCCAACCGCAGCGATCAAAAGAGAATCAAGTTGATCATAACGAATACCATCGAGAACCGTCCGGGATGATTCCATACTTTTACGTCTTAATCCTGTTTCACTCGCCATAATACTGCTGCCGTCGCAATGCTGACAACCAAGACGCCTACGGCTGCCGTCATATTTAAATGGAACTGCAAGTAATGGATTATCAGAAGCGACAGATGTGAGACCGTGAGATAACCAACAGCCCCAGACGTGCGCAACGGCATCTCCGCCTTCGAGTCCACAACGACAAGTGAGAGGGGGTTCAATGGTGGTTGCTCGGGAGAGTCCTTCACCGATGGGGCAGGCGTGATCGGATATTGAGGACCGCGTTCGAGCACTTGACTGCATGACTCTGGCTCACTTTCGGCTATTGATGGAGAGGGCGATCGCGATCGATATTGATCTGAGATACGTCGCGAACCCGGATTAGACCCAATGTCTTGCTCCCCATTGACTGCCCCTTCTATCATCTCAATCGACGAGATGGGTGAACTTGATCTCGAACGACTTCGAGAAGAGCTTGACCGACGACGTCGGGACTTTGTCCGGCCGGAATTCGATGCGACACTGACGGGACTGGGCGGCGTCACTAGGCCACCGCCTCCGTTGAGCTTGATGTCGCCGTTCGGAAACCGGTCATGACGTTGCAACGCCACGAGTGATGCCACACCAGCATTGATCTTGGCGTCCAATCCCAGTTCCAGCGTCCGCGCCCGGCTCTCCCATTCCTCCTTTGCCTTGCTAAGCCTCTCCCTTTCTTGTGACCACTCCTCCTGAACGGCGTTCCATTGACCTTCAACATTCTTTTTCCATTCGTTGAGCATTGCCGTCAAGGATTCCCGTTCTGGATCACAAGGAGGCTCGCGAACTGCCTTGAGAATCTCTGCCTGAGCAGCTTCCTGGGCAGAGTTTTGCTGCTGCAATTGTGACTGGGTCGCCTGTACGAGTTCTTCCAAGGCTGCAATCTTGGATTGCAACTGCGATATAGTCGTCTGGGCGGCGGTGTGCTGTGCCTGGAGAGAATTGTTGAACTCGACCGCCGAGTCTATTCGTCCACCGAGTGCCGACAGCCGCTCGGCCAGCTCGTCGACAGCAGCAGATGCAGCGTCATGAGATTGTTGTAGCGGTGACGACGACCGGTGTCTGCGCTTCGTGCTGGGGGAATCTTCATCATCCTCCACCATGCCCATTCCAGTGGGTTCGGGTGTCCGCGGACGTCCAAGCTCCTCTCGGCAACGCCGACGTTCTTCGTCATCGTCATCCTCGGGGGCCAACTGGTCTTCGTCTTCCTCCTCTACTCTTTCCAAACCATGCGGGGCGATGGTGTGGATGCTAGAGGCATCGTCGTCGTCTGCTTGATAACTGCCGTTCCGCATGTCATCGTGGTGAGCATCATGGTGTCCGGATGGAGAACCTGCGGCGTGTCGGGAAATCTCGAGCTCGCGTTTCCGTTCGTCCATGAGCTCGCGTAGTGAAGCTACCTCGGCCTTGATGGCTTCGTGCTCAGCGAGCATGTCCTCGAGGGCACGTACCTTGTCGACGTGAGTTGCCAAGGACGCTTGCGTCTCGTGAAGCTGGCTGCGGAGTTCGTTGAGCACGGTGACCGGAAGAGATCCGGAATCGGTGGGTTGGGCGGGCTCATGCGCTGGTTGTGGTTGTGGGGCGCGAACGGGAGGAAGGTTGGAAGGGAAATGGGGAACGTTGGGTGGCTGTGAGAGAGAAGTCGTCAAGGAAATGTTGACCTATGAAGGTGGTGACTCACTAAGGCGCCACCTAGAGTGTCGTGAATGTCGTTCATCGCGGACGTTAACGAGTGCAGCTCAGAACCGGTGTCACGACTTTTCTGGAGTTCGCCTTGTAGACGGCTCAAGATGTGGTCAAAGCTAAGTCCGCTTTTACCCGGAGGTCTCATGCTACCGCCCATCCCGCCCATCCCACCGAGCGCTTGGGACTGCAGAGTCGGTCGACGCTGCGCCGGAGGGACGCCTTGACCCTGGGCGAATGAAAAGTGAGAAGAGGCGCCAGAAGTACTCGGCTGAGAAGGACCGCCAGAGACGCTTGGGGGAATTTGCATCCGCTCTGCTCGGGCAGCATCCTGGGCATCCTCCTCCGAGAACACGCAGAGAACGCGAGCGGCGACCTTGTGGTGGATGGTGGTTTTATTGTCCTCACCAATGATGTCAATGCCGAATTCCTGAGGAAGGCCCGATTGAGGAGGAATGAGATGGGAAAACGAAGGGTGGCATACCACGATATCGTCATTCTTTAATTCAAAAGGCTCGGACTCGACGCCTTCTGAACTAAGACGCTCGCCATTGATGAATGTGCCGTTTGAGCTCTTGACGTCCTTGATGAAGATCTGGGGTGCAGCGGGATGAGTAGAGAGACGGGTAAAGCGAAAGAGACGACCTTTGCATTCTCCTCCCAGACTTCTGCGTGCTGCCTAGAGAGGACTTTTGAGTCAAAGTAGCCGTTTCGCTCTGCAGGGACTGTTTTAGCGTTGGTTTGACGGCCAATCTTGACGCGCTGGCCAGCTATTAAAGCGATATGTTTTGGAAAGAAGGTGTCATTGAGGGGGTAGAGGTAAAGAGCGGGGAAGGAGGGCTGGTTGTGCGGCGAGGAAAACGGTGGTGGTGGCATCGCACTTGGTCGCGGACGAAGAGTTGGTTGGGTCGTCGCTGCCTCTGCCTGCTTACCCAACGCATCACAATTCCCACGCTCCGGCCACGCACCTTCAAAATTAATTAATCATGGGCCCGTCCAATTCTCCAGTTTCTGACCTGGGTTTCGCTCCACTTCTCCGTTGACGGCCAACCCCATGGTCGTCCAGCTTGCACACTGATACTTGGCTTCGCCGCCTGCATTCCAAGAAAAATATTGTTCGGGCGGGTCTCCTTATCACCATTCTAGGCATTGGGTATCAAGTGGAATCCAGCGCTATGGACTCTGGCATCATCAATTACTCGATGGGATTTAGCTTCCATGCGATGATCAGATCCTGACCAGTGCGCACAGCGGTCAAAGTGAGGTCGACAAACACCGAAATGCGGTGCGGATTTCCGGGGCGTCCTGGAGACTCGAGTTCGGGTGCGCGCTCATCAGAGGACCAGATCTTGGTTGTCAGTCATTTGCAAAAGTAGTATGTATGTACCAGAGGTCGCTTCTCGGGGGTCGAGTAAACCGTCCGAGGCGTACCACCGCAGCAGGACCACGCGTCAAGTTGATCCGGGACTCCACGATGAAGACCTTTATCCTATTTTCACTTTTCCTCCGCTTTGTACTATCCGCGTCCTTTTCCACTTCCCAAGGTCAACAGATCCTGCAGGCAGTGCCGGGGTTACGGAGGCAAACATCAAACACCTTTTAGCTGCCCACGATGCTGATCCTGTTTACGCCACAATCCTCGATGAGCCACGACTTCTTGAGGTCTTTGGGACCGAACCCGTGTGGTTGGCCGAGGGCGACAAGCTACGACTCAAAAAGCAAGGGCTGTCATTCACGGATCTCACCGGACACGAATATCTCTTGGTTTCTTCAACCCAAGACATTGGTGCGTACCTATTTTTGTAGGGGGTTTCTGATTGGCGCCCGTCCGGGGTCACTCAATGAATGGACACGTCACTGCAGGATGGCCTGACTTTCGGCATAGCAAAGAGTTCACAAGGTCATCAAAAATCTGAACATGGGGGGATGGCGCACAATCTTGGTAACTTGATAACCTTTTACAACCGTTATTACCGTTCCCAGTATGGCGCTCAGAGCTCTCAGTGGATTTACAATAAAGTCCTGGATGTAGGTCTTTCAAGGCTGACCGTCGGCCCCGTTCTTCACGTGCTAGATCGTCGCGGACGCCCCTTCCGCCGTCCATTTATCCCTCGAGACGTTTTTCCATGAATTTCCCCAGATTAGCGTGATTGCCCGCTTTGAGCCTCCTCGTAGATTCTGACCAAAACCTGCTGTCGAAATGCCAGTCACCATAATCGGCTCCCACCTTGGTTTCGCCAACTACGAATTTCCACTGCTTCCGGCACCAGACACTGACGACGGTGGCTCTGGAACGGTCACCATTATAGAGGCCTTCAGAGCGCTCGTCCAGGCCGGTTTCAGGCCCGAGGTTCCGGTAGAGTTTTATTGGTATGCCGCAGAAGCGGGGGGACTTCTCGGCAGCCAAGATATCGTCTCGGAATATGTGAATCAACGCAGGGACATCGGGGCCATGGTTCAGTTTGTGAGTATGCGCTGGACACGTTGGGTTGGATTCATGAACTGTCGCGTCCCCAGGATATGACAGCATACGTGCACGAAGATACGACACTCACGACGACGTTCATCACCAACAATGTCGACATGCCCTTGACGAATTGGGCCATGAACTTGGCTACGGAGTATTCTTCATCGCCAGTCGCAGGCGCGAAATTATTGTACGTCGCCTTTTCAGCGATCGTTTCGTTTCACGCTTGATGGCCACTGCAATGTAGCCCAGGTGGTGTCTCCGACCACCTTTCGTAGCACCGTGCTGGGGTCCCAGTCGTATGTGCTACTGAAAGCGACCCAGTCCGGACTCCCAACCCGTACATCCACACCACCGATGACCAAAGGAAGGAGAGTATGCCCTTTAATTTGCAAAGGTAGCCGTTGCGTTCGCTCTGGAACTGGGGGGATGGGATGACTAGACTCTGAGCGCTGATCTTCGAGATCTTTGCTCGATTGCAGAAAAAACAAATATATCCCCTGGTATTATTCGATACAGACAGCGCATGTATCCGCCAAGATGTCATGTGTATTCATGATCATTCAGCATATAGGCAAGATATAGACAGTCGGTGGAGCTGATCAATACTCTTTATCCCGACGGGTCAGATTACGACACGCTTTCTCACTGATGATGGTCCCTTCATAGACCCTAGTGACGCGGTCACTTTATCCCCGACTGTGGCACATTTCCCATGACACCTCTCTTTTCGTTCTCTCATCTATGAATCTTTTTCAGAATCCAAAAGCTCAAGCACCTGATTGACCGCCAACAGCTTCTGTCAGGTTGCGAGCGACAGACTCCGAGATTGCACCCGAATCAGAGGCGACATTGATCTAGGGAGGTCATGAGCGTTTGTAGTGCACAGAAAATACGATCGACAGACCATATCGAAGCCCTCTTGGGCACGTTTGAACGACTGCGCTCCCGAAGTGCAATAGATGCCACTGTAGTCATAGTGAGCACCGCGCACGCGTCCCTGTTAGACATGGGACATACCATTTCTTTCCCCTTTCGTGCGCCGCTTTCAGGATCTGTTGAATGGCCTTTTCCACATCGGGATGTGGGTCTGGAGATGGAGGAGGGTAACCGAGGGTCAACGACAGGTCGTATGGGCCGATGAAAAGTACATCTATTTTCAAATGAGATGGGTCAGGCTATGATGAGCCGAACGCCACACTGTATTCGCTACTAACCGATCCCATCGACGGCAGCGATCTCTTCAACGTTCTGGACCCCTTCTCGCGTTTCGATCTGGATCATGATCGTGACGTGTTCGTTGGCAGATTTGAGATACTCTGCAGTGCTGATCCCCCACACGTCTTGGGTGAACGGACTGCCAAAGCCACGCCTGCCGTCCGGTGGGAAGCGGCTGTCGAAAACGACTTCTTTCGCCTTTGCTGCATCAGAGATCTGGAACATCACTTTGCTTGAGTATCTCATCTCATTCACATTCCGATGTAGCGATGATTGGGGACACACACCATCGGCACGAGGACGCCTCTCGCGCCTGCGTCGAGCGCATACTTGATCTGCCACGAGGTACCGCTGCTCGTGCCCGTCGCAGGGATGCGCACGAGCGCGCTTGGTGCGGTGCTGCCGAGTCCGGTGATTGCCAAGATGGACTCTGCCGCACCGGGTTGGAGCGAGGTGAGTCCGTGTTCGCAGTCGATCATGACCCACGAGAGGTGTGGACTCGACTGCGCGACCGTCCTGGCGTTGATCACACCTGGTAAGGTGATCCACGCTCCGAAGGCGGGTTTGGCAGCTTTGAATGCCTGTGCGAGGGCGTGAGTGGTCATGGGGAAGTTTCAATAATTCGCTCGAGCGCGAGATGGGTGTCGATCGATAGGTGTCGGTCCTTATGTACGCATGGTCGGAGAGACAAGTCATGGGACGAATCGCGGGCCGTGCGGGATCGACCCTATACTCGGGTTAGGGTTATCTCGACCAATTGTCATTGATATTACCGACCTTTGGTTTTTCATGAGAAACCATCCACCATCTAAAATGTTTCTCGCCATAATCGTCAGAGACATCCCC
This sequence comes from Boletus subparvulus, assembly GCA_038092515.1. NCBI lineage: Eukaryota > Fungi > Basidiomycota > Agaricomycetes > Boletales > Boletaceae > Boletus > Boletus subparvulus. The sequence continues at coordinate 37,106 of JBBPQL010000112.1, read as the reverse complement.
GGAAGCGCGAGAATCGGATGCGAGGTGATCATGTCTACAACATGAGTGTGGGCACCTCGCATGGCCTGCTCTTGTGAACTCCACTGCCGACTTACCTCCTCGAAAGCAAAGATGACCATTGCGGACGTAGTGTCTAGCAAGTCTCCTCGTCGATCGCACCCATGATGTACAACTGGTTGACGTCCACACCCATCCGAACCTGTCGAATGTCTCGGCAGTTACTTGCGACGCAGGTGAATCTTGGTGATACACTCGCAAGTACGCGTCTCTGTACGGACAGTTCACATCGTAGCCCAGGTACTAGTTACAGCACACGACAACTTTTTCGTTGCGGCTTTTTCCTCCTTTCTTTCCCGAGATCTTGAGTGTATCGAGGGTGAGCGTTGGTCCTTTCTCTCCGCTTTTGCCGTGTATCTTCGCTCCTGGTCTGGCATGTCGAGGGAGCGATAGGAATTTTTCGGCGGAGCAAAAACATGTGTGGATTATGCAGAGTTCCAGGGTGCTTCCCTTCAGGCTCCGAGTCTTCTTTGACACGTCATCCTGGGTGCGGAGCGGCATCGATATGAGCTATCGCGGCTAGCATCGCTGTGCCATGCGAGTTTCCGATATAACGCACGTCGCGCGATAGACCATGCTAGACCAGTGCTAGACCGCACTTCGGACTCAGTGTAAGTGCCATGAGACGGGACGTTGTGTGAGAACCAAAAATCGGAATGATTAGAGTCTAAGATAACGATATGGACAATCAGGCATACAACTGCTGTGGCGCACCAGGTGTCGCCAATTCATGTCGCACATGTTTCCCACCCCTTGCCTGATACCTGCGTTCCGCCAGCGGTGGAAGCACACGACCCTCTCCTCTAGCAATCCACTCGGTTATCCACCATGATCCACGACCTTCCTCACTTTTAGTTTTCTTTATATCCCTGAGCGCCTCCAATAGCCATAGATTAGGTTTGACGGAATGGCGGGCACGTAAAACTTTTTCCTTGGGTTCGGAATAGGATTGAGTGTTTATCAGAAGCTTCTGAAGGGCCAATCGGATATCTCTCCCAAGCAACGACGCGTGTTTATTCTTGCTCCGTAGACAGGCTGCGTAGAGCATGGCGCAGCTAGCGGGATCCTTGGTCACAGGCGAGAGATTGTTGAGACCGAACAGCGACACTGCGGCGATTACGTTCTCCAGAGGATACTTTTGATAGAGAGCGTGGAGGAGGGTACGCGCAGCGGGGAAGGATGAAAGCGCGAGACCATACTTTGGGTGATCTCCGAAAACTTTCAGAGCAAGCATGGGGCAATCAAGCTCTTCGCACCGACCTGTGGGGTAGGGAGTGAAGAAACGCGATGAGTGTGTGTACGAAGGGGTACGAGCGTCGGGCGATAGACGTACGAACGAACATCTCAGTGTCGAGCGGGGTGAACGATTTTCCTGACTCTCTCCAGTGGGGGAATACCTCCGCAACGGCCTCAAGGTGCTCTGCCTTGTTCGCGAGCTGGAAGAGGCGTAACCAGGCCGTGGTGCGGACCTGGCCAGACTTGATGACTTTCACTCGGCCAGTACGGTCACGCACGAACTGAAGGAGTTCGTGGAATTTTCGTTCCCGAGCATTCGAGTATTTTGACAGCGGCTTGGTGGATTTCTGGGGTGTTGTTTGTGATACGAGCTCGTCCGGGATGCCGAAAAGGTCACCGTTTTCGTTGGCGCGTCGAGCTATACATATGAATTACTCGGCTTTGAACCACTTGATAAATAAGGACGAACTGGGTTGCGAGACGTGGATTGGCTTCACCAAGACCGAGCATTTTGTGAGGCGGAAGGCATGGACGGGCACACACCGCCTCGCAGTACCAAGGAGAAGACTAGCCATCGAACAACTACGACCAGCACAGCTGCAGACCTAGTTTTCCTGCTGAAGCCAAATAAACACAAATACCCCGGACTCCTGAACTACACACGTTGTACCGATGTACTTTTATTTGAGGCATTTGAGACACGCACGAGGCCCTTCCTTGACTTTTCGTGGCTAAGCCGGCTCGTTCGAGGGCCAAAAGGCGGCAGAGCCATACATGTCATACCATGTCGACCGGCATCAGACTACTGATAGAACGGGAAGCAAGTCCACGTTTTTGGAGCACTGCACTTCATTGATCTATTTTCTGGCAAGGGAATCAGGTTCCCATCATCAGCGGGCGCAGTCGATTCACCATCCTCACAGCAGGGCATAGATATATATAATAGCCTCCATGGAAGCCTCGGACTCGGAAGTCGACGATGGATGTCTCAGTCGGGCCTGAAGGCATGAAAGCCGAGAGAAGTGGCTAGAGGTGGCTGCAATGTTGGTAAAATGAACCATTTCCAGTGCTGGCTCTCAGCATATCTGGTGAGCAACCGTGTGGCCGATGGTGAAGCAGCGCGGCACTTCACGTATACCCTCAGGTGGTTCAGGCGTGAGGGCGACAGCGGGCAACTTCACACGGAAGTCTGTTCGCAAAGGCCCTGAGTCAATGAATTACATAGGTACAATCGAGATCAGCCAGACCTTTGGCCCCTTTCGTGGCAAAGTAGCTCGTGAAACAGGGGATGCCAGTGGTGGCTATCGTTGCCAGCACAAGATTATTTCCGGGGACGTCGTTGAAGATGCGCTTATTAGTGGAGGGACCCCTGCCGAAGGACGAGATCTGAGACGATACAAACTGACGAGAATGACGACACATTGAAGATCTTCATATCTCGGCTGTCGTGCCACGCGGTGCATTCGTATGTCCAGGATGCACTCCGAACATGCTCGTCTCACGAGTGTCGTCAGAAAATGACAATGTGTCAGCTTCTCTTATCTTGTAACGTTTCCTGCCGCCACGAATCATGGTGCTGTCAATGTCACCTTGCCACTAATCACGGTTAGCAAAGACTGCCAGCCTGCCAGCCTGGCAGGGAGGCATTTGACAAGATAACAGGACTCCTAGGACAAGGACAGACTCATCCGCAGTTGCTCAATGATTGGATGATAGCGTCTCCTCTCCTGCTTAGTAAGCTCCGCTCTTATCTCGCCAAGTGTTTCGCTCCCGCCGACTGATTAAGGATAGTCAAGGTACATAAATCCCACAGAGGACGCGGGTATATCAGCGCCACAGTTCGGCTTGCTTGACTATCCCACCAACGCACACCTCTTGCACAGGAACATCTTCCTTCTGCTGATTCAGTCGCCGAAGCCTCCCTCAAGATGGTGAATGCAACCTACGACTCCTGTGAGTTCAGGGCTTCTCGAAACCTACATTCCTTCATTTACCTACAACTCTCTTCGCAGCGGGAGACCTTGAATGGTCCACCTCAACCGCGTCCGGCGTATACAACCTTGGTGATATTGCTTGGACACTGGCCTCAACCGCCTTGGTTTGGATCATGATACCGGGTGTCGGTTTCTTCTACTCTGGTCTTTTGCGGAGGAAAAATGCTCTCAGCATGATCTATCTTAGCATGATGACAATTGCAGTGGTGTCGTTCCAGGTGCGCCGGGTGATTTTAGGAGTGGCAAGCGCTAACCCAATGCTAGTGGTTCTTCTGGGGATACTCCTTGGCGTTCAGCGAAACCGCTGGTAGATATATTGGGAATCTGGGTAAGTCGCTCATGGTCAGTTTGAATCAGGTCTCATTTTTTATAGACCACTTTGCCCTCAAGAATGTGCTTGACCAACCATCTGCTGGCGGTGCTCGTGTACCCGCGATCGTTTTTTGTGTCTTCCAGCTTATGTTTGCTGCTATTACGTAGGCCATCCTCTCACCCTGGGATGTCACCGCTTACATTGCCATCGCATAGCCCTATGATCGCTATCGGCGCAGTTGCGGAGCGAAGCCGTCTCGGGCCGCTCCTGGTGTTCGTGTTTGTGTGGTCGACATTGGTGTATGACCCGATTGCCTGCTGGACGTGGAACCCCAACGGTTGGTCGTTCGTCCTAGGAGGCCTCGACTTCGCTGGTGGCACACCCGTCCATATCTCTTCTGGCACCGCAGCGCTGGCCATTTCGCTTTATCTTGGAAAGCGTCGTGGTTATGGCACAGAACGACTCGCTTACAAGCCCCATAACACCACCTACGTTATCCTGGGCACAGTCTTCCTCTGGTTCGGCTGGTTTGGATTCAACGGCGGGTCGGCTTTATCTGCCAACTATCGTGCTACGCAGGCTTGCATTGTCACCAACTTGGCTGCTAGCGTTGGCGGTTTGACTTGGATGCTCTGGGTGAGCATTTTCGGGAGAATTGGCTGATATCATTCTAATGACCTTTCGCAGGATTGGCGCTTGGAACGAAAGTGGTCTGCCGTTGGTTTTTGTTCCGGCGCCATCTCTGGTCTTGTTGCCATCACCCCTGGTTCTGGATTCGTCGGCTCCCCGGCCGCCGTACTTTTCGGCTTTATGGCCGGTACAGTTTGCAATTTCGCCACCCAGTTGAAGTTCATTTTCAAATACGATGACACTCTCGACGTGGGTCCTTGACCAATCACTCTAGCTAGTGCTCACCCGATGAATAATAGATCTTCGCCTCACACGCTATTGGTGGAATCGTTGGCAACGTGCTGACTGGTCTTTTTGCTCAGGCAAGTATCGCGGGTGCCGATGGCATTACGGTGATTCCTGGTGGCTGGCTCGATCACAACTACAGACAACTCGGAATTCAATTGGCAGACTCAGTGTCCGGCCTTTCCTACTCCTTCGTCATGACCGTGAGTCGGTGTAACGCGTCCGCGTGTGTTAAATCGCCTGATCGTCCCATGTTCTTTTCTTAGACCATTATTTTGTGGGTCATGCACTACATTCCTTTCCTTCGTCTTCGTTGCGACGAAGAAACCGAGATTATTGGTGTCGACGATGCCGAGATGGGCGAATTCGCCTACGACTACGTCGGGATTGAGTCTGAGCTGATCCCCCAGCACGAGTACAACACCAGTGCGACTGGCGGAAACCGTGAACCCCACCACACCACCTCGACCTCGCAGGAGAGCGAACATGAAAAGACGGACAACGCCGTTTCCGTGCCAACATTAAACTCGCGATAGATATATGTCGCAGGCTGCGGGACATTGGGATAGATACATCGTTTCCCTTCGTTGTCTCACCTTCTTTTTTTTAATTTTATTTATTATTTCAATTCTGCTCTTTGTACCTTGCGAGCACCGTACTTGCAAATAAGGGGTGATTTGTTATTACTCACTGGTACCCTACCCTCGTTGCTCGTTTCAAGTATATAGAGTCCTGGTCACGTCGCGGGTCACGGCCGCTTAGATATCATAAATAGTCGCACGAGCAATGTTGAGTTTCCGCGAATGCGCAAGTGTTGGCATCGATGACGTCCGAGTCAGTGGACCTCAGGCTGACGATGTTGGTTTAGTCCATCCTGTGTGGGAATGAAGTCCGCGTCGGAGTCGAATCATTACCTCCACAAATAGTACCATTTGAAGACAACCGCCGCTCCCCGATCAGTGGACGACCAACGTCCGATATGACAGAGTTGTGGCTTATCGACGGCGAATTGAGCAACAATATCCAGGCCGGAACTCAGGTTAAGCTGGCAGTACGATACCAGTGCCTTCAGTGTAACTGTGGAAGGACTCGAGAGTTAGTAGTACTGCACAGGTTGCATAGCCTTGAGTCATGTTTTCACCCTGGGCACAGGGACAGTCCAAATTCTGTCTGAACCCTTTCGCCCTTTTTGACGAGGTCGGGAAGCATGTTCCTAACAGGAACGTCAGGCCATGCTGCATAGCTTGCACAGAAATGTCAGCCTATCCAAACTAGGTACTCAGAGCTTTCTTCCCATACTACCATTCGATCACGACAGCCAGGGCAGGTAGTTTGGCATACGTTATGATACTGCGCAAGCTGGGCTCAATCATTCGTTGTTTGTTCACAGCCTCCGTACTTAAGCTCCTGTCGCGATGAATGCTCGACGTCCCAGTTCCCAGTTCCTAGTATCCATGTCCGAATCAGACATTCCACCCTCTTACACGGATGCTCAAGCATCTCCGCCACGGTACACGCTTCCCGAGACATTCGACATTGGTCAACGCAGTGTTGGTTTACTCATCCAACCCCAACAACTTAGAGGGCACCTTTCCATGTTGCATGCATTTCACAACCTCCGGATGATCGTAGAATCCAATGACGCGCCACAGCAGTTTCCGAGCGACGTTCGTGCAATGGAGCCAGAGAAACGTTGGGGCTGGTTCGTGAACATCGCAGTCGAGAGGTTCGTTTGAGATATCGCATCTTTTCGAATCCCGAGCCTGAATCTTTCTAGGTTTGACCGCTGGTGCCGCAGTCTCGGCGGGTGGTGCTTCGTGAACCTTGAGTTGGCTCTTCCCCCCATCGATGTGCTCATGGTCTGGCATGCTTATCTTCTCAATCCAATGTATGAGATTTCCTTGGATGTCCGCACTCTATGGTGACAACCCTCTTGAATAGATGGTATGCGGAAGATACCGCGCATAAATCGGCGTTAGGTCACTTGCCAGTCCTCACAGAGTATCTCGCCGCCAATATCGTATGCAGCTTTACTTGGTGAAATACCTCCCTCTGAAGGATGTTTCAGGGATCCCCTGGTCTCTTCATTACCAACTCACCTCACCCTGATCGAGTCCACAACTGGGAGCACCACACAGATACAGCGTATGACCCTTTGGAAGCAGCAGCTGCTGTATCACACAAAGAGATTCAGTGCCCATATTGCGAACATCGAACGGTCGTGCGTAAGTACCGCCAAATCACGCGTTGCTGTGAGAGGTACCTGACGACCACATAGCATTCATTAGTTCAAATGGTTCGGGGTATGCGCAAAGCAACTTCGTGGCCAGCTGCACGTCGTGTGGTAATTCATTCAAGAAAAACCTGTTGGGTCTTTATAAGTTCGCGAATGATATTGTGAAGATTCCCGGATTCCTTTCGTACGCTCACCTCCAGCCTACTGCTACAGTGCTATACAGCGAGCTTATTTATGTTTCAACAGTGGAACCCTGCATACTCCTGATAATCAACATGACACTGGACGTGCTACACTGATTAAGAATCGTGTCCTGGCGGCGGCTAAGCTCCCAATGTCAAACACACTCACAGTACAGGAAGTCATGAAGCAGTTGAAGTTTGACCCCGGATTACTGACAGGGATATTAAGCGGAAAAATTCAGCAGAGAATGTATGCCTAGATATCGATTGATGATAACACTTTTCTAACTTTTCACCAGAGGAAGGAGAATCCTGAGCGCATACACAGATGACCGACCATTCTCGGTCGACCTCGTTGGCGCTGTCAGTTTCAACCTTCCCCGCTTCCTTCGCTGCTCAACCGACGGCTGTTTTAGGTCCTGCGGCAAGCTTCATTTGTGCACAAGATGGCTGATCTCGGCTGGACTGATCCTGACTTTTTTGCCGACGAAGAGGAGATGATTGTTTTACAACACTGTGTTGCAAGATACCATGCGTGCGTATGACATAATGACGTACCGCCACATCTTCAACCGAAATCTTTCCAGTTTTCTGGGACTCATGGCTGATGCTCCCGGGTCATTCTTCGTTCCGACGCTCGACATCGATCTTGCGTGGCATACGCACCAACTCAGGGCGAATTATTATCATACGGAATGTAAACGAGTTGTGGGTCGATACATAGACCAGTGGGTATTTGTTTCTGAGTTACGTCACGATGGTATTTGAGCACCGTTTCTACCAGCGATGACAAAGTAGACGAAGATCATCTCGCAACAGGATTCGACATCACATGTCGTGCTTGGACCGTGCGTACACGTCGCTATACCGTACGATTGAACATGTTGATCCCGACACTTGACTGACTGCATAGGATCGATACGGTCTCCCGTATACTTACTGCGGCTGTCCTCTCCCTGGTACGACGTTGGGCCAGCGGATGCGCAATGCCTTGTCTCTACATCGTCATCGCACCCCCAACGAACTGGACGTGCTTCGGCCACCACCCGACGCAGCAGCTGGCACGCACGCCAGCGACCACAACGCCGTCTATCTCATGCACAACCGAGGGGCATCTGAGCACGCACGCGAGCGAAGACGGCAAAAGGCCGAACGACGACGACGCCGAGAGGCACTCGATGCCAAAGGCAAGAAGAGCAAGGACAAGGACGGGTCCGGCGTGCAGTACAACCGCAGCCAGACGCAGTCGCACGAGCTCGCGTTCTTCTACCCTATCCCGATATGGATCGGCTTTGGGGCTTGCGTCACTACGCCGTTTATCGTGAATGGCGCGTGTGCGGCTGTGAGTGTTTTTTTTTTCCCCTTGGTTATGTGGCCAGGTTCATTGACGAGTCTGGCGTGTGTGTGTCTAGGGCGTGGGGGGTTGTATGGCAGCATGTGCGGGGGGCGGGGCCCAGTGCGGTGGTGGTGGTGGTGGCGGCGGGTGCGGAGGTGGAGGTGGAAGTGGAGGTGGATGCGGTGGTGGCGGATGCGGTGGTGGCGGGTGCGGTGGTGGCGGATGCGGTGGTGGCGGATGCGGAGGAGGCTGACAGTCATCCATGCATGCCCGAATACTTATGTACTTGATGTTGTTGGAATGGACAAAGACAATTGTACTGCTAGCGAGAAGTTATGGTAGGTTTTAAATGCGACTCAAAAGGCGATACACTCAACCGATCACTGACTGGTCAAACCGCCGCCGTCGAAAATCTCGTGGCACGGAACGATATCAACACTGACAGTCCTTGGGAGAATGCGCATTGTACTACATTTCAGGGAAATCGTCCATGAGTGGTGGGGGAAAGTGGTAAAGGATACATGGTGCTATCATCAAATTGTGGTTCGTGGCAGCTAGTAACTTGAAAGAACGCTTCACGAGCCGAGTGACTGGGCTGAAAAAACGTACATGCAATGGCATAGTGTACATCTAGAACAAGAAGGGACAGGTCTACATGCCTATTCTTACATGGTTATCTTGACGGCGAGCACATAATTCGAACGTTACGGATAAGGTAGACGAACAGTGCAGGACACAGACGGGTAGAGATTTTCATCGTTTGTTTGATCATTCAACCCATGACTAAAAAAACGAACTGAGTCGTTGACCGTGATGGCACGTTACGACATACACATTATACGCGGCCCCTTGGGCGATATTGGTTCTGGGGGAGGTCGCCCGAGTGTCTCGTCAACGATCTCTGCAACTCTATTCCACGGAGATGTCTCCTGCAGATCTGGCATTTGCCTACCACCTACAAGTTGTACCGAGATTCCGGGACAGGTTCCCAAGAGGAATGCCGCGACGCCGGCAGAATCACGGATATCGGAGCGTAGATCGATCCGAAGAAGTAGAGGTTTTGTTCCTTGGCCCCTCCGCAGAGAAGCGATGGAGATTGCAAGTGGAGGAACTTCCCGAGCATTCAGTCGAAGTTCCAGAGTTTCGATGTAGGGACAATTCTGCGAGAACGAACTCAAGGATGTCAACGTTCCATTGACGGTTGTTGAAGGCGGGACATCATTGGTAATGGACAAGTGTTGCAAGATTGGCCATGCCCTCGCCATTTCGTCGAGTTTACGGTCGTCGAGAACCAGTCCCGTATTCTGCAGAGTAAGATGGCGCAGATGCTGGAGAGTCAGCAGATCACCGATTGATTGAAGAGTTGACGTATAGCCGCTTGCGGTCAATGATATCAGTCGAGTAGACTGTTGTGGGCCGGACAATGACGTCACGATTCCAAACAGTTCACTGAGTTCATCTGGGCTGACCCGGGATGCAAGATGTATGTTAACGATCCGGAGCTGCGACGTGTGAATAGTTTTCAATAGCCGGAGGACGAATGGTGTGGAGAAAGAATGGAGCCCAAGCGAGCGAAGGCCCGAAAATGCGTCTGAGTTTGGAAGAGAAAGTCCCTTGCGTTTTGATGTGAAAGAAAGGCCCGGTCCAAGCGCCAAAACGAGGCATTTAAGGGTCTGGATGGATGCGAACAGAGACAAAAAGTCGGTGATTTCGAGAGGGATTACGTCTAATATCATCTTTCAATTTACTGCACGGGGGTAGAGGTAAGACTCACCCATGAATACACGGAGGGATTCGAGGGTCCTGAAGTGGTTTCGAAATTGCGTCAAAAAGTTACGCGTGTCCTTGGCATTACGACCGCTGGGGTACTGGAAACTCAATGACTGGAGCGTGTTTGGAGGGGATAACATGAACATGGATTTCATGTATGTCGCTTCGTCCACGATGGCGATGTTGCAAATGGTCGGGTAACTGAGTTCCTGAAGGTTTGGAAACACGGGCTTGGACGGGCACGATTGGATGAGAGTTTGCAGGACGCTTTTATGCACGGCGAGTCCTCCGAAGCCGGTGAGTCCACGCTCTGGCATTATCGTTCGAATACGTTTGGTGTAGAGCAAAGGCCTTCGCCAATGGCTAATCATGGGCTTTTTGTCGATTGTCTGCCGTTGGGGATCAGTTGATCCCGCCATCAATGGGGGTAAACGGGACACGTACAAATGTTGCGACGGCCATCTGGTCGCTCGGTGCAAAGTTGAGCAATTCACGAGGAAAGGTCATGATCAAAGGCAGGAGGGAAGTCTGGATGCGCCATAGTACGTCGAGAGCAGGACCACTGAACAACTTGCAGGTACGTGCAAGCCTTGCGAGGTCGGAGCGACCTTTATGCGAGACGTAGATATGCTCGAAAATATGAAGCAAGATTTCTGGGATTTCAAAGCAGTGGGGGATCTGGACCTTTCGCTGCGAGATCGGAAGCGATCTCGACGTTGATGAATGCCTTTGGGGTGGCTCAGGGCCGAGCATTGCACGCGGAATGTGGTACATGGCACAGGTTGTCCCGTGCAAATCCTGTGGAGTGATGAAACCCGGTTGGCTCCGACGAAGTCCACAGCATTTATATGGCGCGCCACTTTTGGCGTGCTACCTTGACTCACCGTAGTAGGCTGTCGGGGGCGTGCTAGATGGCATTCCTGACGATGTGCTGATCGGCGCCGAGCGCCATGGAAGCATGCCAACACGTTTTAGCGCCGGGTTCCAATGAACGACCCGGGCGCCAAACTCGGTGATTGGAATCCAGGGCAGACATATAAAGCCGCCCCGTCGTCGAATCGCCCTCAAGTTTCTTTCCCTCTTCCCCCAAACTTGAACCTATCCGCTCCTTTCTAGCGACCGCCCGCCGCACCCTGGCAGAATGCTCGTACACCACGCTTTCGCCGTCCTCCCCCTCGTTGCTCTCGCCTGCAGCAGCCCTCTCGCGGGGCGCAACCCCCAGGTCTGCAACACCGGGTCGGTCCAGTGCTGCCAGAGCGTCCAATCGGTGCGTCGTGTTCGTCCATGTCCGTCGCTGGTCTGACGTCGTGGTCGGGCAGTCTGACTCTCCACTGGCAAGTGCCCTAGGGCCTCTGCTGAGCGGGATTTCGCTGGCCAACGGCCCAATCGGTCTCCAATGCACTTCACTCCCTGGAGCTGGCTCTAGCGTGAATTGCGGATCAGACCCCGTCTGTTGCAACAACTCGTACTATGTAGGCGTCTCGTCTTGCACTTTGTCTCGGGGTATCCATGCATTTATTTTGCAGAATGGCCTCATCAACGTGGGATGCAGCCCGATCCGTCTCTGAGGGCAGGACTCTGGGCACCGTTCGCTTTCTCTGCCGTCACCGAGTTTTTGTTGGCCTTCTTCTACCGGACGCTCTCTTTTTGTTGATGTTCGATCTCATCTAATTTTGTCAATGGGCGTGTGGTGATGCGGCGTTTGTTGACTTGTGTAACGATGGGCTCGAGCCTCTGGGGAAGGCCACGAGCATGCCTTGTAATATTATGTATGCGAGCGGGGCTCGATGCGTTGGGATGCCAAGTTTGACCACGTCGGGATGGACCAACACCGCCCCCGATTTACTCCCTCGCCCTGTGATGCCCATCCCCACTCGATCCCTTCTTTGGGCTCCATGTCGCAGGATGAGGAATGGCTACCCATTGTCAGCTGTCCAGCTGACTTCCCCTTGGAGCTTGTAAGCCAGCGGTTCAGACACCGTCGTAACTCATGACCGTATTCTTCGCTAGTTTGAACGCGCTGTCGAACAGCTAATCCATCATCCGGAATACAATTCAACGCTCATTCTTCGCTCAGAGACCATCGCTGAGACACATGACGCCGACGACACTCCGGGCGATCTCGAATCTCATCGGCCCATCTACAACATCCATCGCAAACTCCTCCCTCGCCGACCAGGTCGCGATGCTGCCCTGGAGCAGCGCTGCACGCTATATGCGTCTACTAGTGGCACGTGCAGGGACATACCGTGCACGCTCGTGCTAAGCCCTCTTCTCCCGCCGGGTGCGTCTCTGCCGTACTATCATCCTACCGTCCGGCACCTCGCGTTCCGCTTCGTCCCTTGCACACCCCCGACCTTGCGCATAGAAGCGGTCGTGTTGCCCGATACGCCCTTGGATCTTAATTCAAGACTGTATCGTACGGCGTTGGCCCTCCTCGAGACTCTCCATCGATACGGATGGGGCGCAATGACGCATTACCAGAAGCGTGTGAAGCACGATTGCTTGATCCCAAGGGAGGCGTATCAGGATCTGTATCTCTTGATGCGAGAACGATACAAACATTTGGTGTCCGAGTGGAAGGAGTCCACAGACCCGCTCAAGCATGTGTTTGAGGTAATGCTAAACGGCTGACTCGCCACTTGTCTTGTCCTGTCGACGGTTCGCTGATACCCCATCGCAGGATATTGGGATCGCGACGTATCTCATACTTCTTTGGAAACAGTCTTTCGCAGGCACAGAGCAGTGCTCGGTGGATCATGATCATACACCAGGGCACGATGCGCCCTGGAAGCGCTGGCCACAGCCGCCCGGGGGATTCTTGGACCTTGGGTAAGTCCGAGAAGCGAACCACCAGCTCCCATCACATACGCATGTCGGCCTACAGATGCGGGAACGGCCTCCTCACACACATTCTCGTCTCCGAGGGCTACCGTGGCCACGGCATCGACCTCCGGGCACGTACCTCCTGGGAGCACTACCCCGAGCACACGCGCGCCGCCTTACACGTGCACGCGCTTGATCCGACCCAGTACGTCCGAACCGCGACGGAGAGCAGACCCTACCTCCAGTCCGGCGCGTTCCTCATCGGCAACCACGCGGACGAACTGACACCTTGGCTCCCACTCATCGCGACCGTGGAGCATGCATCTGGGTATCTCTCTATCCCATGTTGTGCTTGGTCGTTTGACGAGCGGTTCGCACGCGCGTCGACCACGACCTTTGGGGACTTGGGCTCCGTCGCCGATGACGACGCGTTTATTGATCGTCTGAATCTGGGCGGGGAGGGCGGCCATCAGAGTCAGTATTCGATGTATAGGATTTGGCTGGCCAGGTTGAGTCAGTGGACGGGATGGAGAGTAGAGTGCGACACGCTTCGTATCCCCAGCACACGAAACTGGGCCATCATAGGTACGTCCATATATTTGCGCGAGCCGCGCCAAAGCTGGAACCAAATAGGTCGAGAGCGGCTCGGGGACGACAACCAGGTCTATGTAGAACGGGCACTTGGCATCGTCCGGGACGTAGTGAAAAGAGGAGCATTCAAGACGCGGATACCAGAAGGAAAAGCAGGTAATCATTGAGGCAACACAAGTCATGAATGTCACAGGGTCGGCGGGTTGAGAAAAAACTGAAACGGTGACTGTTCTCGTTCGCCCTCCTCCGACATCCTTCTGCATTCTTCCAGCAACTCCCTCAACTCTGCCAAACTGACGCTCCCCTTCCACTCTTGCTCCTCCTCGTCCGTGACATTCTCGTACTCATCCTCCTCCTCACTGTCGTACTCTTCCTCCTCAACCGGGTCCTGAGGAAGATTACCAAGCACTCCAGCCGAACAATCCTCGAGTCTCACGCGCATCTTCGTGCACATCTCCCACCACCTCTCCCACCGCTCGAAGCAAGAATCCGCAGGCCCATTATTGTCGTTCAGGTCTTGCAACACCCTTGGGCTCAGGACCCTCACACGCTCCAATTTAGGAAACGAAATTCTGTTCAAGGCTTTGAAATTGCGGTCGTTTGTGCGCTGGACCATCATCGTCCGCACAGGTTCGGCATCGGCGTATGCTGCGGCATATCCGACCCCGAAAGCATACAAGAGTCCGTGGAGCCCGATGTGCTGGATATGGTCGTGTGGACGGTTGGTAAGCGTGATTGGGAGCATGGCTTCGTCTTCGGGTTGGTCGGGGTTGGCATCGGGATTTGGAGCTGGGGGAATCTTCCAATCGAGATTGAAACAGAATGTAGTTAGGAAAGGACAAAGATCCAGGATAGTGCGGACGTCAAGCGTGGGTATGCAGTTCAAGTCTAGGAAAAGAACGGTCATGCCATGTTGCGCGAGGAAAGCGACGACGTCTGGAATGTCGACGGTGTTGGTGCCAAAGTGGAAGGAGAAACTGCGTAGCAACGGGAGCGACCACCCGGTTGCCTGTTCTATAAAGTCTTGAGAGAAGCCTTTCAAGAAGAGTTGCTGAAGATTAGGCAGCTTCAGTTTGACGTCCTGTGCGGAACCTAGTGTGATCGAGTCTGATTCTGTGATCGCCGCAGCGAACTCGAGGTGGACGGCGACGAGATTGGGGAGCGTGTCTAACGCCCAGATCACTTTGGAAAGGAGCTCGGATGGTACGTGCCAATGTACGGTCCGCAAGTTACGGCAGGACATGCCGAGCGTGTCTGCGATCGGTCCAAACGCGCTCGACATGGGCCAATCGACGATGAAGATCTCGAGGTTCGGACACTGTCGGAGGATAGCGATGAGTGGTTTCTCAAAGTCATCCATCCTCGGACCGCGTCCGCTGAGAAAATGAGTAATATGTAGGCGTCTCGCCCACCATCCGAGTGAGGGGTCGCGGTCCAAGATGTTGCAGAGATGACGCAATTTGGTGGGATCGTCAAAGAAGAGACAGCGGACGAGAAATTCGGTGCCGAGTCTGCGCCACGTTCTGCAGGCCGCGATGATCGACTGCAAAAGACGCCGTGAGCAATTTCGGGCAGCGACGAGGGTGAGACAGGACGGACCTTCTTGGTGGCGTAGCTTCGCCGTTGGATGGTGCTAATGGTATCTTGGGGTGTTCGAACGGTCCAACCGCCCCAGGGGGACTTGGACCAGGTCGACTGGGCCATGCTGGTTTGCAATCCAGGGTAAAATATCGTGTCTTCATCTGCGGCGAGGTCAAAGATGTGCGACCAAAGTTCGGGGGGAAGTCTTTCCGCCATATTTCCCGTGCACTTGTGATACCGTGGTCTGCGTTTTGGTTGAATGAATGAATCGATTTATTGTTCCCGTTGCACGCGTCCAATGTCACGTGTTTTCTGGAGAGGCATAAAATCCCACGACGCTGTTCTCACGAGGGGGGATGCTGCGGAACTTTGATCGCGTCCAGCAGGCCCACACCTCTCTCGCATGATTAGAATGACTGTTTTCTGATCTCGAAGCGTTAGCTCGCGTAGGGAGAATAAGGCCCACAAGCTTGGTTAGGGTGTGTTGCAGTCATCGATCAGTAGCTAGCACACAGCTGAGGTGAGAGGGGCGCCGTGAAGACGCCTGTGGGCTTCACGTGCTTGCCCTGAGTCGACGAGTGTATTTAGACCTCCGCTCTCAGTCCATCTTCCCCACCTACGCTCCAACACACCCAGATCTTTGAATACCCAACCCATTGAATCGCCATGGCCACAACTGTCGAAATCAACGATGCCGTTTTCTGTACCCACTTGAAAGAAGTCGTGCGTCTCAATGCGTTTACCCCGCATTGTTACCCCACACGTTGACGTCGATCGGCTGACAACTACCCATCTGATTACGCGTCTCAATAGTGCACAGAATGTGACTACGACGGAAGGGAGGAGAACGATGGTTTCTACGGGGTCGATCTCATTGCTTGACGAATCCCAACGTGCTTGCTTACACCTTTCCCTTGATCATCAGTTCGACCCTGTTGATCGGGACCCCATCGAGCCTCCCGCGGTGACTACCAACAAAGATGGCGTGTATCAATGCAAGAAACACGGGTCCGCGGGTGAGTAACTCGAGATTATCTTTCGTCCGGCCTCCGTCGTCCCTTGCTGAAACACACGCCATTAGAATGTAACCTATGCTTCGGCTGGAAGAAACAGATCACAAGGGCGAGGACAGCTGCCAAGAAAGCGGGTAGAAAGTAATCATATCAAGAGTGCCAATTGTGCGGCAAATGATTGTATTATCAATGTATTTCGGATGGCCGTGTCTTGATTTATGGATCCGCCGCGATCTCGCCCGTTTGCGAAAAGGTAGTCTGGTGCTATATCGATGAACATTATTACTGTCCGCATATCACTTTACCATACCACTGCACACGTGGTACTTGTCATGCCACATCAGATTTCCAGTCAACGATAGGCCCATCAGTCAGGCGAGGGGATGCAAGGCTCGGGCTCGGGCTTCTCGTGCTGTAACACACTTTTTGGGATCGCTTAGAAGGCCTATCAGCCAATGAGAGGGCTCGCTTAGTCGCGAAAGAGTTGTTGGACTGCGGTTCATTCAAGTTGCAGCTGGATGCTATCATAATGAATGGTATTGCCACCACGACGCGTGCTTCTCTTGCCGCACGCATCAGCAACTGCGGTCATATCGTCTCAATGGGCACAAATTACGAGGCTATCCTGTGGCCCAGTACATAAACCGAGCGTTATATCTCCATTCTCTTCTCCAACCTCTCCTGCGCCCCCCTCTTGAGTCTTGGCTTTCCTTTAATCTCTAGTTGGTGATGCTCCCTGACGAACGACCCCGACAAAACGTTTCATCGCACAAGTCATATGAAGACTTTGCGCCTATCTTCGATGCCCACAGCATCCGATACGTTCGAATCCAATGGGTAGATCTCAACAATCAGGTTCGCTGTCGACTCTTGCCGGTGTCATACTTCCGCAAGCTTCTCGAGTTGGAGCGACCGGGCGTCACGTTGACCAAGGCAGCCCTAGGATTAGTAGTGCTCCAGGTCGCACCCGGCTTCAGCTTCGTCGGAGAACACATTTATGTCATCGATTTCTCTTCATTTCGTATCTGTAGCTATGCCCCTGGACACGCCGTCTTCTTTGGGTTTTTCCAAGAGCAAGTGTCCGTTCCGCGCCCCAGTGGCCCGTCCTTTGAAGTGCCCTTTTGCCCCCGCACGGTCTTATCACGTCTGTTACGGTGAGCAACCTGGAACATGGTGACGAACGTTGCTGAAGCGCTGACACCTGGACTTCCAGGTATGCTGTCGAAGAACTTGGGATCCAGTTCTTGGTTGGCGTCGAGACCGAATTTACTCTTCTTAAATCAGTTGACCCTCTCGTTCCCGTGAATGTCCATCAATGGTCCACCACCCCTGCTGTTGCTACAGGAACCGTGGAAGCGCGAGTGATGGAAGAAATCGCAGATGCCATCCAAGTAGACGGCATCGAACTTCAGATGTACCATTCAGAGGGTGCACCAGGACAGGTTTGCCACCTCCCCCCCGATTTGGTTAATGTATTCCTCCGTGTTTACTCAAGAGCCATTCCTATTCCAGTATGAAGTTGTCACTGGCCCCATGTCTCCACTCGAGGCCGCAGATGCGTTGGTCCACACCCGCGAGACCATCTACAACATCGCAAGTAAGCATGATCTAAGGGCGACGTTCGCCCCCAGGCTGGCCCTAGACAGTTGTCAGTATTGAAGCTTCTACGTTTCCATGTTCTGATCGAGAATGATCGACAGGCGGAAGCGGCGCTCATATGCATGTATCGGTGCGCGGAGAAAGACCAGGTTCATCCGCTTCCGAGCTTCTGACGCCAGTTGAATCCGCGTTCCTTTCTGGTCTTATGCACCACCTCCCATCCGTGATCGCATTCACGCTCCCCATCTCGGCTTCCTACGCCCGAATGCTGGATGGAATTTGGTCAGGAGGCACGTGGGTCTGTTGGGGGGTCGACAACCGCGAGGCACCTGTTCGGCTCACCAAAGCGTCGTCACCTAGCTCGCGGAATTTTGAGATCAAACCCATCGACGGAACGTCCAATCCCTATTTGGCTGTCGCAGGTGTCTTGGCGTGTGGTATACTTGGCGTCAGAGACGACCGCGCGCTCGCGGTCAAGAACTGCGACGTGCCCCGGACGGCTGCCGAAATGACGGTTGCGGAGAGGGAGGCGTTGGGTATCACGAAACGTTTGCCTTTGAACATCGGCGAGGCGAGGCGGTACTTGGCCGCCGACGATGCCGTCGGGGACATTCTCGGATTCGAGCTCGTAGAACGCTTTTTGCAGGTCAACGAGGTACGTTGGTTTCGATCGATCGTGGTGCATTGTTGCTGACCCACATCGATGTAGATGCTTGCGAAAGTGATCGATGGTCGTGACGGGGAAGCGGAATCTCAAGCTGTGACACGTCTTGTCGAGAATTATTGATCTCGGTTTTGGGAATCATTTTTTGCATACAAACGTCCTTGTCGCGTGTCTTCTAACAATTGGTATGCTTGGACAGTTTCCGTCCATGTTGGCGTTGGGTTGAATTGATCGGGTAACCGTATCACGGGGGCGGTGCGGTGGGGGTGGAGTTTGTTAAACTTGTAAAGTCCGTCCAGTGATGCACACGATTTACTAAGTTCAGACACAAAAATAAAATTTGATCCTTGATTTATCACAACATTTCAGTCAGGCTGTACTTTATTCTCCACTGTAACAGTCCGATTCGAGGACCAACAGATGTCTACGATTTGTGCAAAAATCACGTATTCATATTTTGTAGCTCGAGCCAGAAGACTCAGAACAAGCACATACGATTACTATG
The DNA here is from genome assembly GCA_038092515.1 of Boletus subparvulus. Classification (NCBI taxonomy): domain Eukaryota; kingdom Fungi; phylum Basidiomycota; class Agaricomycetes; order Boletales; family Boletaceae; genus Boletus; species Boletus subparvulus. Next base: position 18,288 of record JBBPQL010000112.1, on the reverse strand, counting down.
TACATGATTACATATGTACTGCTATCCCTATAGTTGTGGTGGTATTTATTTATGAGGGGCTGGATTTCGACACAGCGAGAGACCTTGCTTGTGAGGGGACATATATCGCCGACACCGCACTGCGCTGCATGGTGCATCACCCGCACATCGAGCACCCAACCCGGCGGCAGGAAGAGGGTGGCGGGTGGGAGCACTATGTGAGTGTGCGTCCGTTGTGTGCACGAGTGAGGGGGACATGGACATGGTGGGAGGGATGTGCACGTGCGTGCGTGCGGCCGGCCATCAGAGAAACGAAAAAGTGGTCATGACCGGTCTTTGGAAAAAACTTTTCGTAGGACCCTTTATTGCCTTTTTTATCGACTTTTGAGAGCTCTGATTGGAGGACAGGCCTACGAAAGAGTATCAAGCGGTAACGTTATAAAGTGTCCTCCTGATGTGCGTCGTGCAGGTGGAGGGAGCAGCCCGGGCCGGGCCTGAGGGCGGTGGGTGATGTCACGGTGCGCGTGCGTCCGTTACGCCCTCGATACTCAGTATCCGACATTACTTACCTGTCGTCAGTTGAGTTAATCGACTGCCATGGTGCTCCATATGGGTACGGTCCAAGCTCTTTTCCGGTCAAGTATCTCACCCGCCACTGACAGGACACGGGTAAGTAGTAGTACTAGAACAGAACATTTACCGAGGCGAGGAGCGGCGACTTTGAATTGAGCTTGCCGGTGGAGCCAAGTGGAGCCACAAAAACAAAGAGGCACGGCAGCACAAATTCGCTTCGGCAAAGGTTTTGTTCTATTCGGGTCCTGGCGTGGAGAAATAACCGGAAGCGAGTTTGGACCGTGTGCATCGAATTGAGTTCCACAGAAACATCGAGGTCACTGATTCTGATCCATCCGTTGTGGTGACGTTCAACGAAGTTTTTACATAAGTAAAAAAAAAAACCGGGTTCCCGCATTGCAGGCACATTTGGCCTAATTAGATATGTAGAAGATGTGACTCCCTCTCCACTCCGAGTCCTCTATTAATTGCTTGTCTAATACCGATTTCTCTTAGTTGGTGCAAGCTCACCACAATGACTGTTCTATTGAGGAGAGATAGCGAACAAGTCATGGCATGATATTGGTACGGACAACGACCGACCCATTTGCTCAAACGTCCTCGATAGCCAACCCGCAGCACATCCGTGCCGCCTTCGACACCTGCTCGGAGAATAGCGCTCAAGCTTGATGTCTGAATGCCATTTGATGAACATAGCTCGAGCGTTCTTCATCGGTCGCCACGGCGTATTGCAGTCCCTGGGCATTTGGTGCAGAGATTGGGTCGTCTTGATCCACACCATCTTCTCTTGAGTTCAAATGACGGTCCTGCGTGATTGGACACTGGGCGTTTGAGTCGAAGGCTCGAAGATACAATCAAGTCTCGTCGCTGTCTACTAAGTTGTGGTGCGTTCTTGCACAATATTTTAAAACTCCCTCCATACTGTCACCACTAATCCGAGGAGCATCCGGCGTTGGTTGATCAGCAATTTGGACGGCGATTTCGGACAGCGATCACCACTAGCATCACACGGTCCAAACGCGCTTCCCGTTATTTCTCCACCCCAGGGCGCGAATAGAACAGAATCAAATTTGCCGAACGACGAATTAGAGCTCCACAAAAACTTCGAGGGTTCACACTTGAGACCCTCAAAATTTTCGTGGGGCTCTGAGGAAGCCAATCATTGACTCATTGCTGGTCAAGGTAAGGCGATACTGACAGTGATGCTCGAGCACGCGATTCATTTCATAGGCGATGGGAATGGAAGCGAACAAACTTGAAGTACCATTTCATCGCCACGTCCACGACATACCGTAACGATGTCCCAAGGCGATGGGGCCTGAGGCGTTCTATAATACTTACACACTCTCACCGCGCCGACCATGAACACCCGAGTAATCGCGATGACGCAGGACACGTATTAAATTCGTCATCACGTCCACGACATACCGTAACGATGTCCCAAGGCGATCATATCGATGGCGGCCTTGACGCGTTCTATACACACTCTGAATCACCGCGCCGACCATAAACACCCGAGTAATCGCGATGACAGAGTACACGTATTAAATTGGCTTCCTCAATATTTTTGTGGAGTTCTGAGGCAGGTGATTGACTCAACTGACATATAGGTAACGTCAGATGTATTGAGGGCAACCACAACAGCGGACTATAAGAGTCACCCATCTCGACCAGTCATGCCCCACGCTCAGAATCAATCGCGATGACGGAGTACACCCCCGACAAGTTCAAAACGCTCCTGCAAAAGCTCGTCAAGACGCCCGAGCATTTCACCCCAGACGACCTCAAACTCGCCCTAAACCACCTCTTTACACCTGATCTCGTGCCGCCCACGCAGATCGGCGCCTTCCTCGCTGCGATGCATATCCACGGGGCAGAGCGACGTCCAGAAAACCTTGCAGCGGCTGCCGGGGTGCTCCGTTCTCAAGCACTCAAAGCGGCGATCGAAGACGATGAGAAGGACTTTGTCGTCGACATCGTCGGGACCGGTGGGGACGGGCACAACACATACAACGTCAGCACGACCGCCGGCATCGTCGCAGCTGGCGCAGGCGCGCGCGTAGTCAAGGTACGGAAACCAACCCTCTGATCTCATCTTCCCCTCACTGATGCGCATACACCTCATCACGCCTACTAGCACGGCTGTCGCGCATCGACGTCCTCCTCGGGCTCCGCAGACTTCTTAGAAGCGCTCGGCTGCCATTTCGCCACCCCGACAGGGGGAGAGCCCGCGCACCTTGCCCGCATCCCATTCTCGTACATATTCGCCACACAGTACTACCCTGCTCTCACCCTCGTCGCGCCCCACCGTAAATCCCTCCCCTTTCGCACACTCTTTAACAACCTCGGTCCGCTCATCAACCCCGCGCGTCCACGTGGTATACTCCTCGGCATCACCGAACGCGAACTCGGGCTGCCCTTTGCACAGTCGTTGCGCGATGAGGGTGTCACAAGGGCGATGGTGGTATGTGGCGCTGACGGCCTCGACGAAATCAGTTGTGCTGGGGACACGTGGGCATGGTCGCTCACGCCCGACGGGAACATCGTCGAGACCGTCCTCCACCCCGCGCAGTTTGGACTCGGCACGCACCCGCTTGCTGCAGTGTCGGGTGGACGGGCGTCGGAGAACGCAGCGACGTTGACGAGGTTGTTGACGTCGGGAGAAGAGGTGCCGGAGGAGTTGAGGCCCGTGTTAGAGTTTGTGTTGCTGAATGCGGCGGCGTTGTTGGTCGTTGCTGGGGTGGCGGGGAATTTCAAGGATGGAGTGCAGTTGGCGAGGGAGAGCATTGCGTCGGGGGCGGCTTGGAAGGCGTTGGAGACATTCCGTGAAGCGGGGCGGACGGCGAAGGCAAGTAGTGCCGCGTGAATGACCCCCCCAGGAATCAAAGTTGAAGTAGCCACATTCAAGTTGTTGATAGCCCCGCGGGTAAGATACATAGTAGGATGATACTATTAGTTCAACTGTAAACACAATTTACATACATACCTCATCCATGTCGACTGTCAGTCGGACACAAACATCCCAAATATCTCACAGCTCCTTCGAACAATATTAATGGCCAGCGTCCCCCGATCCAGTCATCCCTTCGTATACATTTCTTCTAAACCGTGAAAGGAAATCCGATCTGATCAAGGCATTCAATGCATGGCTCGACGTCCCGCGTGCCCAGCTCAGCGTTATTTCCGCGGCCTGCGTATCCTCCATAGCGCCAACCTCATGGTAAACGACATAGAGGATGGTACCCAACTTCGTAGAGGCCAACTAGTCGCCCATCGTATCTATGGCATCCCCCAACCCATCTACACCGCAAACTGTGTGTATTTTTTAGCGTACAAGGAGCTCACGGAGCTCAGAGACCATGATCCGGGGGACAGAGGCTGGGTCGTGCCGAACAAGGATTTCTGGTGGTCACGGAGGAGTTGTCGCTTCACCGTGGACAGAGTCTTGAGATATTTTGGAAGGACAAACTGGACAGAGGAAGAGTACATTGCCATGGTTAACAGCGGTTGAGCGTACTGTTTCCAGGTGAGGCGTTGGTCCCAATAACGTTTGCGGCAGAGACCAATGATGCGGCGTGTGTGACAAAGAATGTGACCGTGCGGCCCTCCTTGCCAGACTCTATGGAAGAAGCGTCCGCACTGTGCACGACAAATGAAAAAAAAGGGTATACGTGTAAGAGCAAATTTCTTTCACCGACGATTCATGTCTGCAAATATGCGCCAGCACCCTGACAAAGTGCACACGCTCATGCGCTCACGGACGATCTCGAATCATTCCTTCACATCCTTGGATGGATGACCTTGCGCTACGTTCCTGCCATCGATTAAATTTATGAGGAAGATGGAGGTTGACCTCCGGTTCAAGTTCAAGTTGGTCACCAGACCACACCAACATCCCTCCGACAAGATAAGGGTAGCCCCAGTACGAGTCGGACCGAAGTCGCCGAGTGGGATGCGTAAGAAAAGGGTGTCAAACTTGAAACGGTAAACGCCGTCCACCCTCGAAGCACCTCGAAGCCATGACTGTGACGCGCATTGACATGTGGTCAAGGACGCCGCAAAAAATCGAGCAATTTAGGCGAGAGCCAACACGCCGCGGAGACGAGTCAGACGACGGACGAACGCGTCTCCCTGGTAGTGGGTCGCAACTTGAAGGTTGAAAGTAGTGCTGCGTACTAACCGTTCCATGTGTTGCTTGGGGCCAGGCCAAATGAACTGGCCGGGGACCTTGTCTACCGTACCCTAGTGTTTTTTGCTTGCTTCTGACAGTTCAGACAGTAGATCACGTGATTTACAGTTTAGCCGCACGGAGCTATATGTTGACATATGAGACCGTCAGACCTACTTGAATACCATCCAATCTCCGAGTGTCCGACTTCCGCAAGCCAATGATCGTCATGGTTTTGTTGGATGTTACACTGCAGTTTCTTCCCATGGGGTGACAAGACCTTCTGTTGAGTTGGAATCACCCCGAAGATTCAAAACCGATACCCAATCGTGCGATCAACCAAATGTACTGGATAGGACCGTAGCTGCTGCTGATTCATCCAACCTAACGTTTCGATAGTGACAGTTTGTTTCCAGTACGAAGACGACACGTTCTACAGAGTACCATGTCACCGAACGGCTCTAGAACGGAGACTGTTGGGAAACCACCCTTGTATCTGTAGTACATGGGGTACTTACCGCTCGTATGTCTACCTTTGGAACGCCCGTTTCCCAGGCTTGTTCAGCTGAAACGCGGTACTGTCACATCATATCCTTATATCACCCATTGCATTAAAAGAAGGCGAGTCGTTGACTGCTGTCGAGTGTCAGTTGCTTGACACACCGCTCAGCGGAGACCTCGTATAAATGGTGTGTGCGAGGGTGCGTGAGTCGGTGGGTAAATGTCCTCCACCACCAGCGCCCAGGTCGACTTGGTGCCTACACTTGGGGCGCTCCTCATCGGTGTAGTGTTGGGGGCCGTGTACGTTTTCGTTTCTGTTTTTGTAACGAGGGACGACGATGGAACTGACCCACTGCCCGCGCGTCGTTCAGATTCCTCGGAATCACCTTTTTGCAAACCTTCTTTTATGTGCGTACGACGAAACGATGACGTTATTCTTCCGAGCCTTTCTTCTGAATTATCATCGATCTTGAAACAGTATAGAACATACCCCGAAGACACCCTCTTTCTGAAATCGTTGGTGAGCCGAATCACCCCCCTACGTAGCCACATCGTCGTCATGTTTCCCATCCGAATCGTCAGGTTGGCACACTATGGAAAGTCCCTTTCGCGTTGGATGTTCGACGTGTGCATTGAACGTCACATTGACATTGCAGTGTACTAGACGCACTCTCCCTTATGTTGTGGGGCCACTCTATCTACTGGTATCTCGTCATTAACTTTGGTAATCTTGCGGCCACTACCAAGATAGCATGGTAAGCCACGCTCGGTGGTCATGCTCGAGCTACTGACATTGACAAACTGCTAGGAGTGCTGCGGTAGGACGAGTTCCGCTAATTGTGGCTGGCATTCACCATCATGGTCGTTTCACAGGCTGAACCCCCAATCACTGGATTTATTGCCTTGGCGGTGCACTTGTGAGTTTTTTTTGGAAAATTGTCATTTGTTCTCTTTCGAACGCTGTTGACCACTGTCGAAGGTTTCTAGCGTGGCGTATTCAAATATGTATGTCTGTGATGTTTGCAGAATAGAGCACCCATCCTGATGGCAATAGTGGACAAGAAATGGAGGATCTTTGCCATCGTACTCGTAAGCCCGTCGTCTGTTCCGACACGTCGCCGTTACTAACGTTCCCCAGGCAATAGCGTCCTTCGGTTTGGTTTGTGAGTAACATACGTTACAGAGCTCATAGAGCCTGATTTGATCCGATCGCACATGTTAGCGAGTCCGATAGGTGAGTACTTGAGAATATCGTTAATCTCGCAACCAATCGTTTGAATTTTCAGCCGCAACCGTGATAGAGTGCGCTGTCAATCCTTTCATGTGTAATTGACATGACTCATGGTGATGGCTTGAACAGGGTGATCGGCATGGAGGAGGGATCATCCGCCGGCAATGTGGCTAATAAATCAGCTGGGGTGCGTTGTCATCTACTTGACCTCGGTCAGCCTTGCTCACCGGCGGATCCCAAACGGGATTTATATACGGACAGCGTTGCACGATCACAGGCGATATCTTGTCTGCTGTGGTAGACGTCGCTATTACTGGTTGCATAGCTTATTTGCTCCACCGTGGCCGTGGCCGGTATACCGAGTACGATGCACCATGTCTGGGTTGGAAGGGTCATGTCGCTGATAGCGTGCTAGGACAAATCGCCTTCTGAACGGGCTCGCGTTGTATATCGTCGCCAGCGGTTTGATCACGGCGTAAGCGTTGACGGCGGCATGAAAGTGAGCCGAAGGACCCAAGCTGACCATGAGCGTTGTTTCCAGGATCATCCGAGTGGTCGCGTTGATTCTCGTACGTGCTCCCTTTCTCTGATGGATGATGAACGAGGTTATACGATCACGCACTTTTTTTGTCAGGTTTTCGCATGCCCAAACACACTGTACTTTACCATTCCTTACATTGCCACACCCAAAGGTGCGTGTGGCAGACCACATTTTGGCGAGGCCTTGACCGATCCTGAACCACAGCGTATACCAATGCGTTTTTAGCTACGTGAGTTCGCTCGAGCCCGCGTTGATCAACAATGATCGATGATGACCACGCGAAACCGCGACAGGCTGAACTCGCGGGTGACTCGGCGCAGGCCAGTGACAACTGATGTAGCAACGGCGATGGAATGTCCAGGTGAGACGAATGAATCCTTGGAAAGGATGAGCATGTCGCACTCTGGGTCGAACTTGGTGACAAGCAAGGCGTGCAATTTAAACTTTGCAGTAGGCGTTGACGTTTAACCGTGATTGGGTTTCCTCGGGGACCATCCCCTCAGACTGTTCCTTTGTTCGTGGATTTCTTTCCCGTCGTACGATGTACGTGATAGATATATTTGTATATAGCGCCCAGGTTGAAGCACATATTTATGTTCCCATCGATCTGTCGGAGTCGGTTATGTTTCTCGAATGTGTTTGGTCACGACTCGGATGTGACGGTGAGACTTTAGCTCGGTCGAGGGTGAAGATACTGATATGTGGCTTGCTCGATCCGTGCACTGTATGAGAGATGCGAACGAAGTTGAAGTTGATGCCTGTTTGTCCACGAGAAGAGAGGGTTTTCACACGGGTCCCATACGCGCCAGTGGCATGGAAACGACTCCGAACCCCCACGAGATCTCATTATTGGAGTCGGTCTTATTTCTCGAATGTGTTTGGCCACGACTGGGAGGCGCTCATTCGCGCTGGAGTGACATTGACTCGGATGTCGACGGTGAGGCTTTGGAATGGGTGCGTGGGCGCAGGGGTGAAGATACTGATACCGTGCAGTGCGGTGCAGGAAGAGATGCGTTGCAAGGAAGTTCATCCGATCATCGGGCCTGGTTGTTCACGAGAAGAGTGGTTTTCGCCAGGGTCGCATACACTTGGGAATGCCGACGGAGAGCTGGTACAAACCTCAGACTTGCTTGCGGGAATGAACGATGATGTTTTTTTGATGGTGAACAGTAGAAGAGAAAAAGAGAACACAGTTTTCAGGCTCTCGAGACGAAGACAAGATAGACTGAGGACACGAGAGGCAAGGTCAACGTGACTCATCGACTTCCTTTTCGGTTATATATTGCCACTTTCAATTCAGGGGTGTCCAGGAACGACTCGGAGTAGGACATGAGCCACGAACATAGATCGGATCAGGATAAGTTTTGTTTGAAAAAAAACTCTGAACAAAAAACATAATGCTCGGAATGACAAGGTGTACATCGACACTAACGACTCAGCCCGATGCACACCATCGAATCCCGCTGCACGAAGCTACTGATGTAACGTCGCAACGGCGACAATTGAGTAGGATTCGATATGATTAATTCGCGCCCATGCCAGGTTCAAACACCATCCAATCCCCCCCTGCTCCGCTTTCCCTCACTCGACCATGGTCCTCGCCTGGGTGACCCTGCGCAGGTCCATCCCACTCAGATCCCTCGCCGCCATCCTACTCGTCTCCGCCCTCACCATTTCCCTCCGTACCCTCGTCCGCCCACATTCCGACCCGCCCTTTGGACTCGTCGAATCAGACCCCGGGTCGGAGCTCCTCGGAAACCACACGCTCACACCCGACGGACTCCTTGTCGCCAATCCCCGCGGTCCCCACCCCATCTTCCAACTCATCCGCGACGCCGAGATAGCATGGGAAGCGAAACGCGCACGAGCGAGCAACACGCTCGACGCGGCCGTTGCAGAGTATAGACGACGCTACCGACGGGCGCCGCCCCTCGGTTTCGACAAGTGGTGCGTCATCCCGACTTGAGGCGTGGGTGCGGTGTGTGATCGCCGTGTATGGTGTAGGTGGGACTACGTCGTCAGACATCGTGTTCAGCTTCCCGACGAGTACGACGAGATATTCGAGGATATTGAACCCTTTTGGGGAATCGATCCCCACGAGCTTGCGCGCACCCAGCAAGAACTCGAGATGCGCGACGGCGTCGTTACCGTCCAAAAGACTGACGCGCATCCTCGACTCCAGGTCGTCCGTTCCACCCTCCCACAAGATAGACAAAACCTGCAGGCTGGGATCAAAAAAATTGTCGCCCTCCTCAGCGAGGTAGAGCAGGATTTACCCCCGCTGCGCTTCACGGTTTCTCCGTTTGATAATCCCAGTATGCTCTCGGACTGGCAGGTCAAGACCATGGCGCTCGAGGCAGCCGCCAACGGGACCAGTACGTCTGCCCGTTTTTTTGCGTTTCGAACGCGTTTGTAACGTGCAATGGTCTCCATTACAGCACTCACGCGCGCCGACATGCCTCCAGTCACAGGACACGGCTGGACCAAAGCATGTCCCCCCGACTCGCCCGCCCGTCTCCATCCGCCCCAACCCCCACCTTCATCCGCCACGCCACCCCTTCCGCCTTCGTCCCCCAAGACCTTTATCGCTTCCCATCGAGACACGATGAACCCCTGCATGCATCCCTCGTTGCTCACCACACACGGCCAGTTCCTCTCACACAAGACAGGGCCTGCCCCACAACGGACGCTCGTCCCGCGGTTTTCGTTTTGTGCAACGTTGCTCCATCACGACATTCGTCCTCCCCTGCAGTACGGGTGGAAGTTTGAATCCGATTCGGATCCGGACGATGACGACGACGACGACGAGGGGGCATTTGAGGGGGATGTCCCGTGGGAACGCAAGACGAACGAGAGACTGGGATGGCGGGGACGTACGACAGGGATGTATGCGTCCCCGGATTCGTGGTGGGCGCATGGACATCGCACACGACTTGTTACGCTCGCGAACGCGCTCGAGGGCAACGTGAGCGTGTTTCGCGTGCCCGTGAACGAAAACGGGAGCGGGGCAGAGGCGAGCCCGGTCGGAGAGCCGGAGAGCGTGCCGCTCGCGCACGTCAATCCGGCTTGGATGGACGTTGGGTTTACGGAAGGACCTGTTGGGTGCGATCAAGAGGGTGGTACGTGTGACGAGATGGAGCGGTTATGGGAGTTTCTGGAGGTGCAGGAAAGACATGAAGAGGGGCAGTATAAGTTTATACTCGACGTGAGTGTGGGGTTTCGTGTGAGGCGTTTTTCTTGACGCGCGTGGGCTACTTAGGTTGACGGAAACGGGTGGTCGGGTCGGTTCAAACGGCTCATGACGGGTAATGCGCTCATCTTCAAGGCGACCATCTACCCAGACTGGTGCGTACACCCCGTATCTTGGACCTGGTCGTGCTCTGACCGTGCGCTAGGTACACCTCTCGCATCGCGCCGTGGGTGCATTACATCCCGATCCAAGTGTCGTACGCCGACCTGTACGACGCCGTGTCGTTTTTCCGTGTGCACGATGAGTTGGGGAGGCGGATCGCGCGGGAGGGGCGGGCGTGGAGTCGGCGGTTTTGGAGAAGAGAGGATATGACGGCTTATTTGTATCGGTGCGTGACTGCGTGTGCTTGGATGGGAGGTGCTAACGCGCGTTTCGGGGTAGGTTGTTGTTGGAGTATGCGCGGGTGACGAGTTTGGATCGGGCGGGGATGGATTATGTAGGGTGATTCTGGGTGTGAAATGGTGTACAGTAGATCGTCGAGGCGGTCGAAGCAGGTCCCGGGCGCGTTCAGAATGGCAACCAACGTTGGCAATTCATGTCTGCAGATCTGCGTCAGCACCCTGGCAAAGTGCACAGGCTCACGGACGATCTCGAATCATTCCCTCACATCCTAGGATGGATGACCTTGCGCTACGCTCATGCCATCAATTCTTATGGGGCTGGGCGCCGTGGCAGAGACCTGTGCATGTTCGATGAAAATTATGAGGAAGATGAAGTTTGACCTTCGGTTTGGCCTCATAGGCGGGCTAGTCACCAGACTACACCAACATCCTGGACCCTCCGACGAGACAGGGTAGGTAGCCACAGTACGCGCGGTGAGAAAAGGGTGCCGAAACGCTGGCGCCGTGTTTCCACTCTCGAAGCCATGACTGCCAGACTGCCAGTGACGCGCATTGACATATAGATGATGATGACCAACGCCAGAAAATAGTCGAGCAATTATTTTTTCCCTCCGCGAAGAGACAGTCACGAGAACGAGGGCCGACACGACGCGAAGACGACGGACGAACGTATCTCCCTGGCGGTGGGCCGACCTAGGTGGCAGCAACTTGGTTGAAAGCAGTGCTGTATACTAGTACTGGCTGCATGCGTTCTCTTGGGACAAGGGTTTCGGTGTCCACATGAACTGGCCAGGCGACCTTGACTGGGCTGTCGTCACGGTGCGGTTCCCCCCTAGTGTTTTTTGCTCGCTGCTCTAAGCAGATCACGTGATTTGAAGTTTGGCAGGTCGAGTCGGATTGACATAAGTACGAATCCGTCAGACATACTAGAGTACCATCTAAGTTCCGACTGACGGACTTCCGCAAGCCAACTTTCCGATCGTCATGGTTTCTTCCCACGGAGTGACAAGACCACTTCTGTTGAGTTGGAATCACCCCGAAGAGTCAAAACCGATACCCAATCATGCGATCAACCAAACGTATTGGGTAGGACACAAGCACTGTAGCTGCTCCTGACGCATCCAATCTAACATTTCGGTAGTGACAACTTGTCACCAGTACGAAGACGACACGTTCTACAGAGTACCACGTCACCGAACGGCTCTAGAAACGGAGACCGGGAGGCCACCTTTGTGTCTGTACATCGGATACTTAAGGGTACTTACCGCTTTGGAATTCCCGTCTCTCAGGCGTGTTCAGCTGAAACGTGATGCTGTCACATCATATCCCTACTAGTATATCGCTGCATTGAAAGAAGGTGAGTCGTCGGCTGCTGTCGAGTGTCAGTTGCTTAACACGCCGCTCAGCGTGGACCTCATATAATGGTGTGTGTGTGTATGTTGGTTGTTAAATGTCCTCCACTGCCAGCACCCAGGTCGACTTGGTGCCTACGCTTGGGGTGCTCCTCATCGGTGTGGTGTTAGGGGCCGTGTACGTTTTCATTTCTGTTCGTGTGACGACGATGAAACTGATCCACCGCTCGCGCGTCGTTCAGGTTCCTCGGAATCACCTTTTTGCAAACCTTCTTTTATGTGCGTACGATGAAACGATAGCGTTATTCTTCCGAGCTTTTCTTCTGAACCGTATCATCGATCTTGAAACAGTACAGAACATACCCCGAAGATACCCTCTTTCTGAAATCGTTGGTGAGCCGAATCACCTCTTGATGTAGCCACATCGTCGTCATATTTGCCATCCGAATCGTCAGGTTGGCACACTATGGAAAGTCCCTTTCGCGTTGGATGTTCGACGTGTGCGTTGAACGTCCCATTGCAATTGCAGTGCACTAGACGCACTCTCCCTAATGTTGTGGGGTCATACTATCTACTGGTATCTCGTCATCAACTTTGGTAATCTTACGGCCACTACCAAGATAGTATGGTAAGCCACGCTCGGTGGTCATGCTCGAGCTGCTGACATTGACAAACTGCTACCTGTAGGAGTGCTGCGGTAGGACAAGTTCCGCTGATCGTGGCTTATCCATCATAATGGTCGTTTCACAGGCCGAACCCCCAATCACTGGAATTATTGCCTTGGCGGTGCACTTGTGAGTTTTTGGGAAAATTGTCATACATTCATTCTCTTTCGAACGCTATTGACCACCGTCCAAGGTTTCTAGCGTGGCGTATTCAAATACGTATGTCTGTGATGTTTGCAGAATAGAGCACCCATCCTGATGGCTCTAGTGGACCAGAATTGGAGGATCTTTGCCACCATACTCGTAAGAACTGTCGTCCGGTCTGATGCATCGCCGTTACTAACGTTCCCCAGGCAATAGCGTCCTTTGCTTCAGTTTGTGAGTAACACACGTTTCAGAGCTCATGGAGCCTCATTGGATCCGATCGCGCATGTTAGCGAGTCCGATCGGTGAGTATTCGGGAATATCATTAGTCTCGCAACCAATGTCGTTTTTATTTCCAGCTGCAACCGTGATAGAGTGCGCTGTCAATCATTTGTGTGTAATTGACATGGCTCACGGTGATGGTTTGAACAGGGTGATCAGCATGGAGGAGGGATCATCCGCCAGAAATGTAGCAAATAAAATAGCTGGGGTGCGTTGTCATCTACTTGACCTCGGCCAGCCTTGCTCACCTGCACATCCCAAACGGGATTTATACACGGACAGCGGTGTACGATCACAGGCGATATCTTGTCTGCTGTGGTAGACGTCGCTATCGCTATTTGCATAGCTTATTTGCTCCACCGTGGCCGCGGCCGGTTTACCGCGTACGATGGACCTTGGGTTGGAAAAGTCATGTCGCTGATAGCTTGCTAGGACAAATCACGTTCTGAATGGGCTCACATCGTATATCGTCGCCAGCGGTTTGATCACGGCGTAAGCGTTGACGGCAGCATGAAAAGACCCAAGTTAACCGTGAGCGTTGTTTCCAGGGTCATCCGAGTGATTGCATTGATTCTCGTACGTGTTCCCTCTCTCCGACGGATGGTGAACGAGGTTATACGATCATGCGCTTTTTTTGTCAGACTTTCGCATACCCAAACACACTGTACTTCATCATTCCTTACATTTCCACATCCAAAGGTGCGTGTGACAGATCGAATTTTGGTGAGGTAAGCCCTTGACCGAACCTGAACCACAGTATATACCAATGCGCTTTTAGCCACGTGAGTTCGCTCGGGCGCGCGTTGACCGACGATGATCGATGCTGACTACGTGACGGCGCGACAGGCTCAATTCGCGGGTGACCCGGCACAGGCCAGTGACGACAGCGACAGCGATCGAATGGAAAAGTGGGACGATTGAATTCTTCAAGTTGCAAGGGATGAGCATGTCGCACTCTGGGTCGAACTTGGTGACGAGCAAGGCATGTAGTTCAGACTTTGCGGCAGGCGTTGACGTTGGTGATGCTGGGGGAAAGTCTCATTTTTGTGTATAATACATCGCCAAGATTTTGGGCGCGTTCGGAACGACAACCAAGTATAGGCACGGGACGCTACGATCGTTCTTTCCAGTAGCCCTGTGGCGACGGAGGTTGAGTTCGCAAAAGTCGAATGTACATTATAACATCTGTATACGTCTGAATCAACCACGGTAATTGAGCGTTACTTAACCGAGAGGACGCTTCCCAAGAGTGGGAGTGGGGTACGGCCACGGGGGAAGAGGATATCATTTCCTCTCGATGCAACCTCCAAGGATTCATCGGATTGTATGTCCATAATTACAACCATGAACAATGCTAGCGATACGAACCTAGTAGCTCAAGTGGACCGTTCCATTTCTATCTATGCTGAGGCCCTAAGATGGCGTCTCATATTTACCGGGTCATTGCACCCCTCGAATCAAGTATTGCAGGAACGAACCTGTGGTCCAGTGCTAGTAAATGAACCTGGTGTGTCGAATCCAGAGTGGCCGTGGTCAGGAGATTCGAATTTCGAGTACGAAACCGACGTAGATTCCCGCTACGTGGTGCCACGTCTGTACCAGACAGCTGTCCCAGGTTAGCCACAGTACTAGTAAACGGTTAGAAATCACTAGAACGAAGAATTCAATGCTTGCCCCATGATTTTCGACGTTGGTTAATGATTGCTCGGCCCACATCCAAGCTGGATTGGCAAACGAAACGTTCGATTCGAGCGTGAAATTTTCTGTGCATGTTTTAGTGGGGATCTGCGTAGATCTACCATCTCCCCGAACACCTGCTGTTTCATTAAGCACCAGAAGATACGAAACAGGTTACCTGCCATGAATATTCACGCTTCCTACGACCACAAGGCAGGGACATCCGGATCCGGATAGCAAAAGTAAGCACACGAGGACAAAAGAACAAAATGCGTGGTATCATAAATATGTACACAGTATGCAAAACCATGAGAAAACGGAGGGCGACACTGTCAGTTGAGTACTAGTCACGACCGGCGGACGAGCGGACATGCATCCAAGGGCTACTCACGCTGCTACGTCGGGAGTGCGCCACGCAAACGGACTCTCCCATCCTTGAGTCGCTCGGTGATTACGGGACTCGCGGCGGGCCGAAACTTGAACTCTTTCGAGTACCTGGCAGATGGTGCATGAGCGTGGCGTCGCTAACGGGGAAACAAGAGTTGAGCGAACCGAGATGCATGGATGACACTGGGTTCGGGTTTGGTGCCCGGTCTGAGATAAAAGGCAAGCGAGAAGAGCACAGCGAGGACGGCGACGAGCGCGGCGCGTTTCCAGGCAGGCGGGCGGGGACGGTCGAAGCGCGGGTCGACGTTGGTGGTCGTCTTGTTGTCGCGTGCGAGCTGGGTGTCCGACGACATGGTGGTGGTCGGGGTTTGAACTGGACTGGTCATGAACTTTGATGACATTGAGAGCGGTACGTGTGTTTATCACTATGCCAGTCACCACGACCGCTCAATCGCCTACAGACATGGAACTCTCGGGGGAGGGTTCGGACGTGGACATGATCCACGACGACGACACTGGGCTCGATCCAGAAGACGACGAAGAGGACGAGGACGAGCCGGAGCCGGAAGAGGTCAGCCCCACTGCGATGGCGCTCCGGCGCGCCCGCTCACTGCCTTTCGCAGGACGTCGAATCAGACGAACTTTCTCCCCCGCCCTCGCCCCATAAACCGCGGCTCAAGATCAAGCTCAAGCTGCCCCAGATACTTAGCCCAAACGAATCGTCCAGCAGAGGGCCGTCCACGCCCAGCGGTGAACCGAGCCGGCCGCCCTCGCATCGCGCCATCTCCAGGGGTACGCAAAAACGAATGCTGTGTCTATCCTCACTCACGGACGTCTTGTTCCAGACATGGACGTCGAATCGGAAGACGAGGACGAGGACGTGGGTGGGTCTACCCGTCCGATGACCTCTCGTCAAGCTGTTCTCGCCAGCGTGGTCGACTCCTCCCACGTCTCCCTCTGTCCGTCTTCCTCGTCCGTCCATAGACTCAAAGACTCACGTCCACTGTAGCGGAATCCTCTCGCAAAAAGAAACAACTCACCGAATCCGAGATCGCACTGCGACGCGAAGAAACCGCGCGCAAGCGTAAGAACCTGACGGAAAAGAAGCTCGAGGACGAAAAGGTGCGTGTCCAACCAACGCCATGCACGAACGCTCATGCGCACGCGGTGGCGGACAGGCAGAGACCATCAACCGCTTGCTCAAGAAACAGAGCAAGTCAAAAAACAAGCGCAACGTGCTGTCGACCGCGGACGATCGGACGCCGATGTCTGTGACGCCTGCTGTCATGCAGTCTGCCCAGGATGGCTCGGAGGCGCCCGAGGGAGAGGTGTTCGAACCTGTCGAGCTCATCCCTACCATGTACAGGTGGATATCGACCACAAAGCCACTGCCTGGCGGCGCAGAGCCGGCTTCCCGGGACGACTCTGATGGTCGAATGAAGCTCATGTTTTCGGTGCCCGTGTCGGTGCTCGCCGCACCGCCCTCGGAAACAAGGTTACCACCGGCTGAAAAACCGGTGTGCGACGTGAGCGGGTGCGCGCGCGCGCGCAAATATCGGCTCGTGAGGGATTGGTTGAAGGGGGCTTGTGGGATGGAGCATCTCGAGATGCTGGAACGCCAGATGAACATCGTTTGAGCTGGTGGCCCTGCGTGGTTTTGTGACATGTCTTGTGGTGGTATGTCGGGCCGTATTTTTATTGAATCGATTTGTTCCTCCGGCATACAGAGACTCGACGGCTGTGCTTCACCTGTTCCTGCGGTTTAATCAGAGTACGGGACGACGAGCGCCTACTGTGCTTTCACCAAGAACTTCGCGACTCGAATGACTGTCTGGCCACCAAGGAATGCCTCTGGAATACTCCTCTCGATCAGTGTTCATCCTTTGTACTAACGTACCCTCCTAGATGGCTCTTCTTTTCAAACGCGGAACCTTCCGGACTATGCGGTGTGCGATCGAGAATTGAGGCTCAGGCCGCCACTTGCGAACCATCGTGAACTCTGGACGTAGTGCTGCTGCAGCGGCAACTCCACGCGAGGCCAGGATTCGATGTCGTGAGGCATCTGGAAGAATACCTGCACCTTGAGGAGGCCATCCTTCTCGAGCGAGAAGCTCTGGCGCTTTCCTGTCACCGCGGACAGCGGGGCCCATCGTCCCGACCAAAGAAATACTGGAACATTCCCCGCCTGGGAACCCTGATCGGTCCACGTTACCGAACAACCTCGCGCTGTGTCTCTTTGCTCAGTACAGGTGCCGGGGTATCTTTGCGCCCGCAAGACTAGGGGTCCTATGGAGGCCAGTAGAGGTTCTTGCTTTCTCCAATTTTTGGGATCGAGGTTCGCGAACGAAACATAGTCCGGACGAGGTAAGAACTCGTATGCGATCCGCTGTAAAGAAAAAAACGGTTCAACGAGAAACACAGCTTGTCTCTAGCTTGCAGAACCGAATCGCTGCCCCAGCGAAGAGGGAAGAAACAAAAAGAAAACCTTCAAGACCACCGTGCCCGGTCAGGACGTACGGTGCGTCCAGGCGCTCTGCTCCAGACCAATTCTGCGACAGGGCCCGTCTCGGAGCCTGAAGAGGCGATACCCCCCTGACACGCAGCTAGCCGCTTATACTGCGGCGTGGACGCGTCGAGATATTTAGCAATGCGTGTCAAGATCCAATGGGTAATACTTGATCACCTGCGCGATTGTGGCCGCACTGGGGCATTTGGAATCCAGTACGTTTCAAGGTATTCTGTGAATTGTGCGTCCGTCTCAAGGGAAAGGCACAAGGTTGGATCGTCTGGATAGCCCGGAACCCGAAGCGAGACAAGACGCGATAAATGATTCGGCCGAATCAATTCATGCAAACATATACGACTAGACTATACATGAGAGTTGAATCTCAGAACTCAGGAAAACGCGCGGGAAACGTCTACAAGACATGATGACAGCCAGCTCCGTTTACACAAAGGTTGGCTTCAAGGAAGCATTCTCAGGCGTCGGATCTAGCCTGGGTAAAGCCAAGCGACGTGATACCGACTAGAAATCGTCTTCAGCAGGATGACCAAGGGTAAGCATGCCACACTACATACCTCCGTCCCCTCTGGTGCCCTGGAATGCAATGATGTCGCCGAAACTCGCCCACACTGTACTAAGGGCGATAGTGCTTCCACGGAATGGGCCTGATGAAGCACATGTGTTAATAGCTATT